>SNQJ01S0008337.1:184934-195265 GCA_010110895.2 Picea sitchensis | reverse complement strand
ACATACTTCATACATGGTTGGATGCACTCGTTTATGGTACATGTTGGTGCATGGTTGATGCACTTGTTTATGGTACAGGTTGATTACAGGTTGAGGTACAGGTTGATGCATGGTTTAGGTTTATTGGTACAGGTTTACAACGATATATCTCACAGTGATAGGGGAAATCACTGAGCAAATTCCCCTACCTAATCCTAGGACAACACCTACACATAGTCTAACAGCTAAACGTCAAGTCGCAGGCCCATCCATTCAGTGCCCCAGACCCATCTGAACCTATCACGATGTACCCAATCAATAGTGTGAAAATGGTTCCATCATTCTACTTCTACTACAAGGAGGTTGGATAGGGAAAGGACAGGTGGTTTTAGCCACCTTCTGGTTGTAGTTGCAAAACATAGGGGGTTGTAGCCTCCTTATGGTCTTATCCAGAGAATAGGGGATTTGGATATTCCCTCAGGTTGTAGATTGAGAAACAAGGGGTTTGGAGCCTCCTTCCAGTTACAGCTAGAAAACAAAGGAAGTTTGTGCTTCCAATGAATGTAATTCTTCAAGACATATGAGAAAAAACATTTTGTGGTTTTTTCCCGCTTTGGGTTTCCACATAAAAAACTGTGTAGGGAGAAATCCCTACACAAGGGATGTCATCCAACTATGAGAATCAGTCGGTGATGTAGAATCAAACAAAAACTCCTTTTACTAGATAGGGATACAATGGTTTCTACCAAAATCCTGGACAACAACCAAACTTTTCCTTGCAACCTGATGCCATCCAAAATCTAGGCCCGTCTTTTCATTTTAACCCACCACAACCTAGACTACCTTTCTTGGAAGCTCTGCATTTTCCAAAATTTTCCAGACTGTTGAATGACCCGATCTATCATGATCTAATTTGGCCCCCCATGCTGACTAATTTTCCCTCGAACATCCCTAAGTTCAAAGGCATGCCTAGAAAGGATCCAGGTGATCATGTTACGACATTTCATTTATGTTTCTCATCCAACTCGTTAAAGGATGATTTCATTCAATTGCGTTTGTTTCAACGCACTCTTATAGGAGGTGCCAAAAAATAGTATATCGAGATGGATATCTCAAAATATGCTTACTTTAATGACCTGGATATGGTCTTCTTAAACCATTTCCAATTATCGGTAAGATACAGTTCCAACAATGATTTGTTGGCCAACTTCGAGAAAACAATATTCATTCATATCTCAGATCACATCTGAGAATGGCATCGACAAAAGAGCTTGATCAAAGTTAAGGTCCCTCCCACATTTTTTCTCAAGTGGTTCCTAAATTCCTCGGTGCCTTATGTATCCAAAGAGATCGTGATGTACATGGTTTTTCCTGAAAAAGAGGCTATTGTGAAAGCCCAACAACTGGAGTTGATTTACTCTCAATACAATATATTATACGAGATCTTACCTGATGCACCACGGTTGAATTTTGACAAGACCAAACAGAATTATGGGCCTCACGTCTATGGCATAGCAGGATCAACATATAGAAATCCAACAGATTAGTTGACTAATTAGTTACAACAATCATCGATTCAAAAGACTATGGCCAACCAAACTCCTAGTTCAGCTGCCCCCATAACCCAAATGTTGGATTTACACAATGTGCAATCGATAAATCCCAAGGCTAACCACCAAACTGAGGGAAAGAGGAAATCTTAAAAAAATAAGGGTAAGGGGGGATAATAAGGTTGCGAATAATGCCGGCGAGGGAAAAAATGAAAAGTGGAAGGTGAATTTTTCATGTAAGATTTGCATGGATGACCACTTGAATCACCAATTCCCTCATCTTGAGGAATCCCAAAATCTATTGGCACAATAGCAGCGTGCCATGTTAACCAACCCTTTTCCACAACGGAAACATTTGTCTCAAACTTCCTCATCCACAAACATGCCTGGAGAAATCAGGGAGCCCCCACGCATAATATTAACAATGGAGCAATAAAAGTTTATATGATGAAGTCTGAAGCTCATCTGCAGACAAGGGATCATAATTACGGAATTCCAGAATCCGTTAACAAGGGAAACTAATTCTCCAACCCACTTCCTCCTCTTCAAATTGAGAAGACTTTGGGAGAAACTATGAATCACATCCCTAAGGGTGCATTTGAAATGGATTCTCACAACCCAAATGCAAGGATGCTCAAAATTACTTTGTCGTGGAGGATCTGACACAAAATCATTGTGCAATGTCTACTCTGGATGTCCTCAAGAGTTGCCCCTCGTAGAGGAAATCATTATTATATACCTTGAGAGTGACCGAGACTACTAACTCATGAATGATTTTTTTTTACCCTACATATTATAAACCTTGTCTTCCTCACCACATCACTTTTCAGATAGTAGTGGTGTATTCCACAAAATCGTTAACACAAAACATTTTCCATAGAGTGGTTGATAAGGGTTCCTTGACTTGCATGAGTTCATTAGTATGTTGAAAGGCCATTGGCCAACCTGATTTGTCTCCATCACCCACTTTGCTAATTGTTTTTGACGGTCGATATTTTAGACCACATGGAATAATTCCCTCCTTCCCCGTGTAGTTGGAGGGAAACACCATGTGTGTCAAAGTAGAAGTAATCGATTCACCTCTAGACTACAATCTTTTGTTAGGGAAGAGTTGGACCTATGCTATGAAAATGGTTGTATCCATCGTTTTTAGGGTCTTATGTTTTCCTCACGAAGGCCAGATCATAACCTTTGATTAGTTATATTTCTCCCCTCCTGAACCTTCATTGGGGGCATCCATGGTCCCAATGATTGACAACTCGCAGCCAGGTACCGTCAACTTAGGTGTCCGATTGTTTCCATATTTAATGGGGAATTGTAATTATCTGTTGCTTTCTAATGATGTGAAGTTTATTTTGATTGTCCTAGACCAGCCAAAGGCTGTGATCTTTCAAGTCACGTCTTTTATAATGAGTTACTTTAATGACCCATGTATTTCACCTTCCCCATCTTCTTCGATGGAAGGGGTAGGGCACCCTAGAATGGCTATGCCCTTATTCGCTACTAAAGTCACATACAATATTCTCTAGAAAACCTCATCCAACCCTGATCTGACTCCCCCACATGAGTTAGATCAAATTCTCGAGCCTATTTGGGCTCAATACTCTCTCGCCACTTACGATCCTTTGGACTTATATTTCCCTCTGACGGGGTGATTCTGGAGTCAATGACTAGGATAGATAGACCTTGGGATGATATTCACCACAAATATTATTTCTTACTAGAGCTGAAGAGAATAGAGGAAAGAGAGTTCATTATGAACATGAATGGAGATTCCCCTTATCCTATTAACCCTTTTTCCATGCACATAATATATGCCAAGGGAAACATTGAAACTATATCTAAAAAAATTCCTATCGACATCTCTAGAACCCTTGGCATCATTGAAAACATCTTCGTCGGAGTAGATTGTTCCCTTGAAGAGATTCAGATGCACATTGAATTATTTAAATAATTTTGGGACACCTTTGCCTAGTCTTATGAGGATATTCCTGGCATTGACCCATGTATCATTGAACATGAGATCACAAATTAACCTGATGTTAAGCCCTTCCGACAGGAGCTTCACCTAGTCAATCCTCGCAAGGCAACGACGATCAAGGACGAGGTAGAGAAACTCATCAAGGTTGGTTTCATATATCCTCTGCAATTGTCAGAATGGTTTTAGAACCTTGTTCCTATGAACAAAACACAAGGTACGATATGCTTGTTTATGGAATTTACTGATCTGAACAGAGCTTTCCCCAAAGATAATTTTCCAACCCCATTCATTGACTAGATTATCGATGAATGTCCAATTTGTGACGTATTTTATTTTATGGATGGTTTTTCCGGGTACAACCAAATTCAGATCATGTGTGAGTACCAACATAAAATCATATATCTTTGTCCTTTAGGTACATTCGAGTACATGAAAATGCCTTTTGGCCTTAAGAATGTTGGAGCCACATTTCACCAGGCCATTTCATTTTCCTTCCACGACCCCATAGAGATAGTTGAGGCATATCTTGATGATCTAGAATCACATTCTCATAGGAGATCTGATCGTCCCTCCCATTTACAAATTATTTTTGAGAGGTGTCGCTACTATTAAATTCTCTTGCATCCAAATAAGTGTAGTTTTTGCATGACATCGACACACTTGTTAGGTTTTATCATTTCAATTAAATGGATCATGGTCAATCCTATGAAGGTTGAGGAAATAGTTCAATTTCCTATCCCATGCACAATCCCCTAGCTTCAAAGTATACAGGGGAAATCCAACTTTATTCATCATTTTGTTGCCAATTATGCCAATATTACTAATGGGTTTATGCGTCTCTTGAAGAAAGGGGTCCCATTTTGTTGGGATGAAGCAACTCAACTCTCTTTTGAAGCGTTGAAACGTGCTCTGATGTCTTCCCCTTTTCTCATTCCTGGAGATTATGGAAAGGATTTCCTGTTGTATTTGGCTATCGCAAAGTATTCTATTGGCATGGTATTGGTCCAAGAGGATGATGCGCTTGAAGATCATGTTATATACTATCTTATTCAAGGCTTGGTAAGAGTGGAACTCAACTACACACACGTTGAGAAACTTGCTTTGGAAGTTGTTCATGCTATCCAAAAGTTCTCTCATTACATCTTACTTGGAAAGACCAATGTCGTAGATTTCATGAACACTTTTAAATATGTGTTAACATAGTGGGTCATCAGTAGGAAAATCACTCGATGGATAATCATCCTGCAATAATTTGACTTGGATTTTTTTTCGGCAAAGTCTAAAAACTCCTTGGTCTTTGTTGAACTAATCTTGAAACTTCCGGTCGAGAGTGGTAATAATTTTCTCGAAGAGTCACTGATCAATGGGGATATTTTTCTTATTGCATCTTCAGACCCTTTGTATGGAGATATACTTGTGTATATTCAAACTTTGAAGTGCCCATCTTATGCTTCTCACGATGATAATCGACAAATACTCCATCAATTATGTAACTATCTTATCCTCAATGATACTTCATATCATCAAGAAGTGGATTGAATTCTTCATCATTGTATCACTCGCGAAGAGAAAAGAATTGTGTTAAATGACTGTCACAAATGAGCATGTGGAAGTCACATGTATGGGTTGGAAACAACACAAAACATTATTTGTGCTAGATACTTTTGTCCCCCGTTGATCAAATATTCTGTAGAGGCAATCAAGAAGTGTCACCTGTGCTAGATATTCCAGTTATTGTTGTTAGTCCCTTCACCAAGTGGGGGATTGATTTTACTACACGCCATCCAATTTTAGCTAGGGGGCATCGCTATATCATCGTAGAAGTAGACTAGTTTACTAAGTTGGTTGAGGCTAGGCTGATGTTAAATAATAATGGGGAAACATCTGAACTTTTCATTTTTTACCAGATTGTAGCCAGGTTCGGTATTCTGAAGGAGATTGTCACAGATCATGGAAGTCACTTCCAGAACAAGATGATGTTTGAGTTAACATAAAAAATAGGGTTTAAGTAGGAACATTTGTCACCTTACTACCCATAGGAGAATGGTCAAGTGGAGGCTGTTAATAAGTCCCTCAAGACTATTCTTCAGCAAAGGATCAATTCAGCCAAATCAAATTGGCATTTGATGTTGTACTCAACAATTTGGGGTTATCGAAACTCAATGAAGTCTATTACCAATTTTTCTCCTTTCCAACTCATTTACGAGATGAAGGAATTATTTCCCATAGAGTTTCAAATCCCTTCTCTTAATTTGGTAGTGGAACTACTACTCTACATCACTCCACTTGAAGAGCATCTTTTATATATTGAGCAACTTGATGAGTATCGTCGAGATGTAGCCTTGGCCAATGAGGCTCACAAACAACGTGTCAAGTGTTAGTATGATCGGCTAGAGTTTTCTCTAAAGAAGATCTTGTCCTGGTATATCACCAAGACAGATATCACTTGGGGGCAGGCAAGTTCAAACCCATGTAGTCCAGATAGTTCATTGTTAAGAAATTTTTAGAAAAGGGTGCCTATCAACTGGTTGATTTAGAGGGTAACTCTTTATCAGAGCCTAGAAATGGGCTCAACCTTAATAAGTGTTATTCTTAGATGACACATGAGAGTTACTTCTTATATATAATGTATAGATTTATTTATACATTCTTGTCTTTTTGTTTTATGGACGTGTAGTTTATTGTGTTTCTTTTCATTGTGGAAGATGTCAAGTGAATTTGAGGTCTATGTTGGGTTCACAGATAATGCTAACCAAAGCACTCGGAGGCTTGCTTCCATAGCTTGGGTGATATTTACACCTTTTGTTAAGTTGATGTCTTCTGGAGGTATTTGTTTGGGAGAAGAAACCAATAATGTTGTCAAGTACAGTGTCGTAATAGAATTACTATGTGATGCCTTGTCACATCGTATTTCTCACCTACAAGTTTATCTAGACATTCAACTAGTCGTGTCTCAATTAAATGGAGTATACCATGTCTACAATTCCACCCTTCACCGATGATTTCTTAGGGTACGTCTCTTAGAACACTATTTTGATTATATTACTTATATTCATTTTCATAAGAGATCTAATAAACTAACTAATACATTGGATAATCAAGTATTATATTGGCATATTACTCACACATATAAGTAAAAGCACACACATACACACACATGCAAATACATTTGTACAAAATGTTTATCCATAAGGGGAAAAGATGTATATATATAATAATATGTCCATAAAATAATGTCATAAGTACAAAAGTGGGCCATAAATCCTCAAATAGATCCAGTATACATCGTTGGGCTCAATCCCTCACTAGATAATAGAGTACCAAATGTGCCCTCGACACATATGTGGTCCAATACTAACTATGGCATAGGCCTAGGTCTGTTTTCCCTAGTATAATGAATTGCGATGTTCGCAAGATGCCTAAACAACTAAACCCAAGTCCTGGGTACTCGTACAACATGTGCTTGCATGAATGGGGGAAGGTCCTCTATCTCTACCATCAATAGTGCACTAGTGAGAGCTGTCAGGTTCCTCTCTACTCATCGTAGTACTCTCTGATACCATATTTTCAATGCAGGTTATTCCTGATCACATCCTTCGAACGATGGAGTCTTATTAACAAATTTATCCATTGAAACTTTTGCATTTTGATCAGAGTTGGCCTTCAGTTTCTCTCTTTTGGATGAAAGGTATTGGAATTTTCGCTATAGATGGAGAACGTGATTCATAACTTCCAACACTTGTTATGAAACTATACATTTCCCCTACTAAAATCAACATCCAACTTCCATTGATTAAAACCCTAGAGAGAACCCTAGAGAGTATTGTTGATGTCTCAAAACACTAGATATTGTGCAAAGAAAAAACATACATGAATATTTTTATCTAGAAGGAATGATATGAGGGTTGAGAGTAAGCACCATGAAAGAGACCAATCATTAGGACTCCTGCATGGTGTACCAGTGCAGGTATCTTCTACAGACCGGGTATTCCCATGCATACATATTCCATCACTATCGCATGTGCCTATACTACCATCCATTGATCACCATCAGAATGTTCCCATAAGAATGTGCCTACATATGAAATGGATGGATGACCGTTAAGGTGCACATTGGATGGTTTGAATTTTGAATTTATTAATGACACCCAGTTTTGAATTTTGAATTTAGTAAAGGCGTCAGGTTTTAAGGTTTTAATTTCACATATGCGTGTTTGATATTTTTTCATTAACAGTGAGCAAAAAATGGACTCAGGAGATTTCCTCGCTTAAAATTCCTCGGCTCAGATTCGATGTCTAGTCAGTTCTCGGAAAAGGTGAAGGAATTTTTGGATCCCTACAAGGTTCTTCTCTTTTGATTTGCTAATATCATAGGATGATATCTAGTTTGTGGAGGTTCCAGGTTGAAATATACGTATAATTACAGATTCAAATGGTTGGGCATGAAGCTCAATCTTGCATCAGGAGTCTCTGGAAGAGTTAAATGTGAAATCCAGTTGGGTTTAAAATATGGAAGCTATTTATTCATGAGCCTTGCAATACTCTCTTGCAAATTAACACATTTCTTGTTCATTAATATTTGTAGCTTGGTCCACTCATGTTCGATGGGTTCCAGGCCTTTATTTCCATCAAGTATTATTTTAGGGGCTAAATTTTGCTCATGGGCGAATTTATACAAACTATTTAAAATCCTTAAAAATTGATTCCCCCAAATTACCTTAAAAATCGCCAAACATTTATACAAACTATATAAAATCCTTAAAAATTTCAATATTTTTACAAAAATATCTCCAAACATTTTATAGTTGGTGTTATCACAAGAAGTTGTTAAGGGTCACATGTAGTTGTTATGGGTCAATTCATCCTTAGATTTTTGAATTTTTGTGGAAAGTATCATGCTTACACCCTATCTAGAGACATCTACATGCTTATACACCTTTGGCTAAATTTTTTGGGTATTTTGGGCTGAAATTGCACAAATCAGACAAGTACAAGAAATTTCTTAGTGCCTGGCACTGTGAAATGATCTACACAGACCATCACTATGGAATGCGCTACAGATTTGATCATAAAACAAAAATGGATAACTAGGTTGCTATGAAATTTTCTAGGGAGGAAGATGATATCCCTATTGACTTGTTGACCAAATTTCATCCTGAACCAATTTGGAAATTGAGAGAATCAATTAAAATGCCAGTGCACTATGAAATGTGCAACAAATTCTTTGTTTTGCATAGCCGATTGGATATTTTCCTTGTTGGGAGGTTGCCACCGGTCAAGGAGGGTTCAAATGACTTTGCATGGATCATTTATATGTCAAGGGACACCTGAACTTAATTTTTATCTCCATTAAATACCTCATGCAATGAGTTGGAAACAATGTATTAATGCCTTCCAACAATTTCCTGAAAATTAGCAGTTTGTTGGATTTTTGTCTATTTAACTATTGGCACCTTGTTTCAAGGCCTAGAATCCAATGGAAGAGATGGTATTAGACCTCCTAATGATATTTTGATTCTATTTTCTATTTAAGAGAGGAGGGAGATCTTGGATAGGGGTTGGATTCATGAGCCAAGAGACGCTAGAGAGAGTAGGAGCAGTTTTAGTTGCTCATTTGTAAGCCTGAGGGCCTTTTTTTAATGGAATTTTTTTCCATTAAAGATTCATGAGAGTTGTTATCATATTGTCTTATTTGTTTTCCCACTTCTTTGTTATCTTCTTGCTTGAACATATTGTAGGTTTTGAGGATCATAGTTGCCATTGATTGATGGATTCATGAACAATAGAGGATCTGTTGTAGATTTCCCATTTAATCATTATTCATTGTTTAAGAAAATATTTATCTATTGCAGAAAGGATCTTCGTATAATGGATGTTATTCCTTTTTTCATATCGACCATGCTTATACTCATCATTATATATCTCTTTGTCTGATATACAATTTGATTGTCTTTGATCTGTAGGATGTTATGACTCCATGCCCAATGGAATGCCTCTGTAGAATTTTTGTTGCCCTCTATCTTTATTTCTCATCTTGTTGATCCACCTATTCAAACCATTTTAATCCATTTATATTTTGATGGGTACTGGGCTTATCCTCTTGCAGTGGCAGGGTGACTCTCAGTGCTAATTGTTGCATATGAATGATTAGTAATATTAGCCAAGGTTTATAGATTTTAAAATAAATTTCCATCCTTTTAATCATATGATCCAAAAAGGATCCAGAGAAGGTTAATACTAACTAAGAACTCACAAAGGAAACTCAGAACGCTCAAAATGGCTCCAACAGATAAAGAAAGGGAAAAAATTCAAAGTTCCCAAAACTCATTGAAAACAACATGATAGTGAAGAGTGTGTCGCAAGATTTCTAACAACGCAAATGGATCATCAAACACAGTTACGATTTGAAATTTATTCGGAGTCAAAGTTTCGGTCAAATAGGGCCAGTCAACAGGGGGACATATCATCATCTGTATTGCTGATGTTAGAGGTTGACATGACAGGGTGATGTCATCATATGGGTTGTTGATGTCAGCATGCCATGTGGAAATACCAAAGGTTGCTACGTGTCACCCGACAATGGGATTTTTAGGGGTCCATGTGGACCAATAGATAAGTGCCACGTGGCACCCCCAAGTGACACCACATATCACCACCTAGGAAGTTCCATGTGTAAGTATAGAGTGACAGGGAAGCAAAATCATCATATATGTGTACCTATCGATGAGCACCACGTGGCCCAATCATCGGGTGATGCGTGGCATCCCTAAAATCTCCAAAGTTGGCCCATAAACAATTTTTTTTTTAAACAAATGTATGGT
>SNQJ01S0008337.1:161714-181248 GCA_010110895.2 Picea sitchensis | reverse complement strand
TAAGTTGGTTGATTAATGGGTGCCAAAATCTACTTACCTCTAGGCCACCGTCTCTGTTTATGTTGTTGGGGTGTTTGATTATCTCTAGAGCTTCTCTTAGGCGCCTTTTGTAGTAATGGTCCTCTTTTGCTAGTATCTTGGTATCCTCAAGGCAAACATGGTGTTTTGTCTTAAGCGACTTCATCTCTCGTATAACATTGGATAAGAAAAAATACGAGACAATATGGACCCTATGAATTATATATATACTTATGTATTATATATAGATAGATAGATAGATAGATAGATAGATAGGTATATTTGCAGTTGGTGCCTTGCGTAGACACTATTGTTTAAATGGAGATTAAATGTCTGCAATAAAAAAAATCACTTATACAAAGATTTGTTGTCATATTATGTAAGCAAACAATTTATTCTAGTAGGTATCCACCTTCTTTCATATAAAGGAAATACCGATAGGAGAGTCTGAAACCCCTCCTTTATCTCGTTACAGTACCAAATAAAATTGAATAATTCATATGTGTGCAGACCAATAGATGAAGGATTACATAACATATTAGGTGGAACTGGACTTCTAATCATACACATGCTACGTCACAGAGTGAAAGTAAGGGATAAACTATGATAATTAGGGAGTTATGAAATAGTATGAACTATATGGAAACAGTTTGAATATACATATGTTTTTTTCTTTGACACAAAACACTACCATAGATTGCATAGTAAGACATTGTACCATTATAAAGTGTTGCGCACATTTTTAAGAAATGTAGACGAAAATACCTAACAGTTATATAGCACCCCACTGTACCATCAAAGAATGGCCACATATATATGATTAGATTTTTATAAAGAAAGATGATTAAGATATAATTGACAAAATCATAAACTCTAAGACCCAGACCTATCTAATTACCTAGTGCACAGATCTAGTCAATACCAATTGTGATCGGAAACAATATAGCTTTAGACAATTCGTATGCAGAGAAGTAATGTAAATTAAGAAAAATCTTGAATATAGTTTGGAATGTAATAAGTAGTCTATTACAAGTTTAGGTTGAAATGTTATAACTGTAGATACCAAAAATTTATACACCCAATACTCTTGTTTTTCTGAGGACCTACGATGATAAAGATTGAAAGTAAAGCTACAGGAATGAAAAGGATAAGTAACACTTTAGTCGTGATCTCATTTAATTCCAGGATGGAAAGAAGAAAATTTTAATTCATCTTTTCATTCCAATAATGTCAATTTAGGACATAGTAAAATAAATCTGACTTGATCCCTTTCGGCTAAGCTTACAATTTTTCGACTTTTCTATTGACCTGTGAAAATAAATAACAGAGGTAACTTCTAGCATAAAAACGATTAATATCTACCATAGAGAGTTAACTTTTCTTTCTACCTTGAGTCACCTAAGCTTCTTGAGAGAGCATAACGGAACCCAAATACCTCTTAAGTGGATGACAGAGGTTGTCCTCCATGTATTCGTGTGGCCGAAAACCCCTGCACATATTGTGACAAAACCTTTACAACTTTCCCAGCATAAATAAGAGGATTAAATAAAAATAGGAAGGAATAGCCAAAGTAGCACTTAACTTTAGTTGGAGGGATTCGAAACCCTTCTCTGTTGCGACAAACCATGTACCGTCTAGACTGAAAGGGGAAGAGGAGCCCAAATCTCTCTGATGGGTACCCTCACAAATCAAAGGGGCCCACCATTAGTGACAAGAATCAATGATTAATCAAAGAAAACAGTATAGAGAACAAATACAAGAATGTTGGTTACATATATAAATCACATGATAAGCATAAACCCAATGTTTAATTCAAAATATATAAAGAGAAAATAAACAGAACCAATAATCTATATAACACTCTATGAATAATTTTAGGAAATAGAATGCATGGTCAATACGATGCCGAAAACACCAGACACACATGCCTTTGTAATACATCTGGATTATGAGTTAGTGGGCATGAAGAGAAGGTATCTAATCCTCTTTAGTTACAGTTAGGGTATAACCCTTGTTTAAGGGTTAGGCCGACTATTATTTTTCTAGGAGACTCTCAAACAAGAAAATTACAGTCTTAAGAATTCGTCGAGCAGTTTGGGAAAACAGAGAAACCGAAGTAAAACCCTTTTGTTTCCATATACTCAACCAGGATATAAAACAACTTTCTAGAGAGATTCCATTGTCGTGAAATAGGTATAGCATACAGACACATACAAGACCCTAACCAAAACAAACTTCCAACCACAATACTGATGAAGCACAGTATGGGATAGTGCAGAGAGAAATTCAACAAATGAGAACAACGAGTGTAGGAGGAGATTAAAAAAATGGAGCTACGGGCAAGTCACTACCTGTGTGAAATGCGTTGGAAGAGAATATAAAGAACTGTAATCCGTAAAAAGACGAAAAATAACTTGCAGAACGTCTACGTCAAAATTATACAATAGAATGGCAAATTACCGATAGCAGGAATAATCTCGGGAGGCGCTCCAAGCCACCATACTCCCCATGTAGAGTGAAGTCAAGAAGACAAGGGGGAAACACAGAGCCCATATTGGAACAGGCTTGCGCAAAAATGACAACGAACAACTAATGTTACCCTAAAACACTAACCCCGTGTATATTGGATGTGGTGGGTACAACAGGAAACGCACCATGTGACATGAGTGATTTGGAATGCTTGGGTTGGATGAGGTTATAGGGTTGTCTCTCATTCCTTGTCCACCTCCCTTAATGGTCGGTCAGAGTTTAACTCTCGACTATCAACACCTCTTTTCATATTTAATGTATTTACAAGGACAAGGATGGGTCTCCTCGAAACCTACGTTTCGGAAAATATCAACCTCTAGTTACTACTAGTCTAGTTAACATTGGTAGTTAGACTTTGCTTAAATCTGGTAAGGTTTAATCTACTGTTAGCTTAGGGTTTGTTTCTAACTTGGGATATTGTTAGGTTTCATTTTCATGGAAAGACTCTCAGTTAACCAAAGAACTTCCGAGGAAGCCATCGAAGCCCTTGGACATCCATGAAAAATCCAGCCAACTAAATCTAACGATAAAGAAATTAATTTCGACTCCCATTACTATGCATATAAAGTTTATTCAGGGTCTTCTTCCTATGCGAATTCTCATCATTCTCATCATTCTAGCCATAAATCCTCTTTTAAGAAACCATTATTAAAGCTTGATGTAAAATTTTCTTTACCTATGTTTAATGGAGATGTTAATCCTGAAAAGCTAGATAACTGGATTCGATAGGTTGAAGTCTATTTCTGTGTCCAACATATTGATGAAGTGGAACTTAAAGTGAAACTAGGTTCTCTTTGGTTGGAAGGCACCGGTCTTGTATGGTGGGAGAGCAATATTCAGGAGAAAAGTAATTTTGGTAAGCTTCTTTGTGATATCCCCAAAAATAAATTATTTTTGAATTGGAAAAATTGTTAGGAAAATTATTCCGTTTTGGTAAATTCGAATTTGAAATTTTTTGCCATTTATGGAAATTTTGAATTTCGAATTTGGTAAATTGTAATTAATTATTATGACTATTGGGCAGAGATCTGATTTGACCCAACTAACTATTTGACTATGAGACTTGTTTGAAAACATAATATTTTATAATTATTGCAGGAGGACAAATGGAATAATCATGTTAAAATCAGCTGACCATGACTCCATGAGTGGGGAACATGTTGGAACTACCACAAGGTTGATTGTTACAATTGGAAAGGTTGATTGTTACAAGTGGAAAATAATGGATTTAGCCATTGGTAGCCACTGAAAATCATGGATTTAGAAAGCTAGGAAAATTCCCAAGGGAGGGAAAAGACCTAGGCAAAAATATTTTTTGGATATATAACATATGTGAGGAGGCAGGACGTTGCCTAGTATGTTGGGAAAATAAATACTGAGTACCTGCTGTTATGAGCACTAATTGATAAGTGTGAGGCAAGAAGAAGACTATTGACAGAGGAAGACATTGCTGAAGAGGAAATTCCAAGTTTTCCCTCATGGATTCATGGTCAGGTTAGGTTGTGAACATGATAAGTAATTTGGCTTCCCTGTTCTATGGTTGGGAGGAACGTGGTTGTTCCCTTTGTCTTCCCATGAACTGATTCAGATATGTTAATATTTTCCTTCACTGTTTGAATGAATATATATATATATATATATATGTGTGTGGGTGTGTGTGTGTGTATCTGATGTAATGCATCTATTAGTGCTAAAGTGAAATATTTTCCATGGATGTAATCTGTTCGTTTGTGTGAAATTTATAACAGATGACCAAATACCTCAAGAGAATGTAGTTGAGTAACACTTCTTCTATTGTTTTAAATTCTGAGTGAATACTACAATTCCTTTTGTTCACTAAAAGGGTATGAATGACCAAATTCTAGAAATGTTCCTTCTGTAATTAAATTTCTAGGTATAATTATCCATGTATAAATGAACTCGAACTAGATCTATCTACATGTGTATGTTTATTCCTGTAATAAAATTTCTAGGCATAACTATCTATGTATAATTGGATTTGAAATAAATCTATACATATATATAAGTTTATATGTATCTCTATAATTAAATTTCAGAAAATCATATTACTTAGTTGAGACTTCCTCTCTCGTATAACATTGGATGAGAAGGAATACAAGACAATATGGACCCTACAAATTATATATATATACTTATGTATTACATAAAGATATATATAGGTATATTTGCAGTTGGTGCCTTGCGTAGACACTATTGTTTAAATGAAGATTAAATGTCTGCAATCAAAAAACTGACTTATACAAAGATTTGTTGTCATATTATGTAAGCAAACAATTTATTCCAGTAGGCATCCAACTGCTTTCATATAAAGGAAATACTGATAGGAGAGTCTGAAACCCCTCCATAATCTCGTTACAGTACCAAATAAAATTGAATAAGTCATATGTGTGCAGACCAATAGATGAAGGATTACAGAACAGATTAGGTGGAAATGGACTTCTAATCATACACATGCTACTTCACAGAGAAAAAGTAAGGGATAAACTACGATAATTAGGGAGTTATGAAATAGTATGAACTATATGGAAACAGTTTGACTATACATATGTTTTTTTCTTTGACACAAAGCACTACCATAGATTGCATAGTAAGACATTGTACCATTATAAAGTGTTGCGCACATTTTTAAGAAATGTAGACGAAAAGACCTAATAGTTATATAGCACCCCACTATACCATCAAACAATGGCCACATATATATGATTACATTTGTATAAATAAAGATGATTCAGATATAATTGACAGAATAGTAAACTCTAAGACCCAGACCTGTCTAATTACCTAGTGCACAGATCTAGTCAATACCAACTGTGACCGAAAACAATATAGCTTCAGACAATTCACATGCACAGAAGTAATGTAAATTAAGAACAATCTTGAATACAGTTCGGAATGAAATAAGTAGTCCATTACAAGTTTAGGTTGAAATGCTATAACTGTAGATACCAAAAATTTGTACACCCAATACTCTTATTTTTCCAAGTACCTACGATGATAAAGATTGAAAGTAAAGCTACATGAATGAAAAGGATAAGTAACACTTTAGTCGTGATCTCATTTAATTCCAGGATGGAAAGAAGAAAATTGTAAATTATCTTTCCATTCCAATAATGTCGAGTTAGGACATAGTAAAATAAATCTAACTTGATCCCTTTCGGCCAATCTTACAGTTTTTCGACCGTTCTATTGGCCTGTGAAAATAAATAACAGAGGTAACTTCTAGTATAAAAATGATTAATCTCTACCATAGAGAGTTAACTTTTCTTTCTACACTGAGTCACCTAAGCTTCTTGAGAGAGAAGAATGGAACCTGTATACCTCTTAAGTGGATGACATAGGTTTTCCTCCATGTATTCGCGTGGCCGAAAACCCATTCACATATTGTGACAAAACCTTTACAACTTGCCCAACAAAAATAAGAGGATTAAATAAAAATAGGAAGGAATAGCCAAAGTAACACTTAAGTTTAGTTGGAGTGATTTGACACCCTTCTATGTTGTGACAAACTGCCTACCATCCAGACCGAAAGGGGAAGAGGAGATGAAATCTCTCTGATGGGTACCCTCACAAATCAAAGGGGCCCACCATTAGTGACAAGAATCAATGATTAATCAAAGAAAAAAATATAGAGAACAAATACACAAATGTTGTTTACATATATAAATCACATGATAAGCATACACCCAATGTTTAATTCAAAATATATAAAGAGAAAATAAACAGTACCAATAGTCTATATAACACTCTGTGAATAAGTTTAGGAAAGAGAATGTAGGGTCAATACGATGCCGAAAACAGCAGACACACATGCCTTTGTAATACGTATGGATTATGAGTAAGTGGGCATGAAGACAAGGTACCTGATCCTCTTTAGTTACAGTTAGGGTATAATCCTTGTTTAAGGGTTAGGCCGACTATTATTTTCCTAGGAGACTCTCAAACATGAAAATTACAGTCTTAAGAATTCGTCGAGCAGTTTGGGAAAATAGAGAAACCGAAGTAAAACCCTTTTGTTTCCATATACTCAACCAGGATATAAAATGATTTTCCAGAGAGATTCCAATGTCGTGAAATAGGTATAGCATACAGGCACATACAAGACCCTAACCAAAACAAACTTCCGAACACAATCCCGCTGAAGCACAGTATGGGATAGTACAAAGAGAAATTCAACGAATGAGAACAACAAGTGTAGGAGGAGATTAAAAAAATGGAGCTACGGGCAAGACACTACCTATGTGAAATGCCTTAGAAGAGAATACAAAGAACTGTAATCCGTAAAAAGATGAAAAAGAACTTGCAGAACGTCTGAGTATAAATTATACAATAGAATGGCCACTTACCGATAACAGGAATAGTCTCGAGAGGTGCTCCAAGCCACCATACTCCCCACGCAGAGTGAAGTCAAGAAAACAAGGGGGATACACAGAGCCCATATCGGAACAGGCTTGCACAAAAATGACAACGAACAACTAATGTTACCCTAAAACACTAACCCCGTGTATATTGAATGTGGTGGGTACAACAAGAAACACGCCATGTGACATGAGTGATTTAGCATGCTTGGGTTGGATGAGGTTATAGGGTTGGTTCTCATTCCTCATCCACCTCCATTAATGGCCAGTCAAAGTTTAACTCCCGACTGTCAACACCTCTTTTCATATTTAATGTATTTAAAAGGACAAGGATGGGTCTCCTCGAAACCTACATTTCAAAAAATATCAACCTCTAGTTACCACTAGTCTAGTTAACACCGGTAGTTAGACTTCGCTTAAATCCGGTAAGGTTTAATCTACTGTTAGCTTAGGGTTTGTTTCTAACTAGGGATTTTGTTAGGCTACATTTTCATGGAAAGACTCTCAGTTAACCAAATAATTTCTGAGGAAGCCATCGAATCCCTTGGACATCCATGAAAAATCCAACCAACTAAATCTAACGATAAAGAAATTAATTTCGACTCCCATTACTATGTGTATAAAGTTTATTCAGGGTCTTGGAGTTTAGGATTACGCACGTATATGTAAGTGTGTTTTAAAGAAGATGCTAGGGTCCTAAGTCCTAGGCCTATGTTTATTTTCCATTTTATTACCAAGTATAAACTTATAACCATTTACCAAAGCTAGTATGACTTAAACAAAAGTTGAAAAGAAAATGCCAGATTATGGGTCTGTAATGTTAGGAAAGAGAAACTAAATACATGGGGTATCATAATTTAACAATAGGAATAAAAGGATATTTCTCTTATTATAAATCTATTTTACAAGTTTAGAGCTTAATGACCCTTAGAAGAATTTTTTTCTTTTATGACGAAATTGAGGTCCATTACATTCTTTCCTCATGGTTGAAACTTAAATCAGTGATAAGGAAGAAATTTTATCCATTAGAATATTTACATAAAGTAATGATGGAATGGGAAAATTTAAGGCAAAGTAAAGAACAAACTGTACAAAGTTTCACAAAAGAATTTAGGAAGAAATCTCTTGCATTGAACATTCCTTTGGATTCTTATGAGACTTTAATGAAGTATATTGGTGTACTTCACAGTTATATTCAACATTATTTTCTCTTGTTTAACCCCACTAATCTTGACGAAGTTTGTGTGCAAGCCACTCACCCTGAGAACATGGGGAAACATGATCAAGAAGATCCCACAAAGAAACCTTCCAATTTCCCATAGAATACTTTTAAGAAGTTTAAAAGGAAGGACAAGAAGACCCCTACAGTGATGATAGAAGGAGGAAAACCATATTTCACTCATTGGAAGAAGAGTGGTCATGATGAGGAAAACTATTGGAAATTGCATCCAGAAAACAAAGTGAAATAATTTGGTGGAAAGGGGAAGAGAAAGATCGTTGCTATGGTACAACAAGATCTTGGTTTCAATTCAGGAGATGAAGGAAATATCACAGTGGTTGGAGTACAAGGTAAATATTCTCTTCATGCTAGTTCTAGTTCCAATGATGAATCTTATGTTGACGAACGAAAGAGGAATGAATTATTTAACATAAGAGGCGTATCTAAACATAATAATATAGATACATTATTTGATCTGGGTTCCCAAGTAAACTTAATATCTGAAGCATTTGTCAAGAAAATGGGTCTTGAAATGAAACCAAATCTGAAACCTCATCCTCTTGGTTGGGTATGTGACAAAGAAAAAATTAATGTCACCAAACAATGTAGGGTCATATTTTCTATTGCTTCAAAATTGATTGATGAAGTGTATTTGGATGTTGTGCCACTTGATATATGTGGCATAGTGTTGGGAAGTCCTTATCTTTATGATAGAAAAGAAGTCTTATTTTGTCATGAGAACAAATACCACATTACTAAAGGGGGAGTGCAATATATTGTTAGAGATCATAACATGAGGGTAAATACAACACTTGTTAGTGTAGGTCAAATGAAAAGACTTATAAAAAATAATAAGATATATGTACTCATGGTCGTCAGAGAGAAAGATGTCGGGATATACGACACTTTCCAAGGGTGTGATCCATCTCATAAAAAGGAATTAATTGATATTGTTTCTAAGCATGATGATATTTTTCAAGAACCAGATGGATTACCTCCTAAGAGGGAAATCCAACATGAGATACATCTTCAGTAGGATTCTCCTCTTCCTAATATGGGCATATGCAGGATATCAATTGTGGAGATAACAGAGATCAAGAAGAAGGTACATGGATTATTGGATCAAGGGGTCATTAGGCCTATTTCATCTCCTTGTGGTTCTCCCATCGTGATGGTTCCCAAGAAAGATGACACATGGTGAATATGTGTCAATTATCGAGCCTTAAATAAAATCACAGTGAAAAATAGATACCCTCTTCCTCACATAGATGATTTACTTGATCAATTGAATAATGTTGTCTATTTCGCTAATTTGGATTTGTGCAGTGGATATCATGAAATAAGAGTCGTAGAACAGGATGCATGGAAAACCGCATTTAAAACCAAACAAGGATTGTTTGAGTGGTTGGTTATGTCATTTGGGCTTTGTAATGCTTCGAAAACTTTCATGCGTGTGATGAATGATGTATTCAAGCCTTTCATAGATGACTTTGTGATTTTATATTTATACGACATTCTTGTTTTTAGCAGGACTTGGGATGAGCATGTGAGGAATGTAAAGAAAGTATTGGATACTTTTCAAAGGGAAAAGTTATATGTAAAATTGTCTAAATGTGAATTTGGCAAGACTGCACTTGAATACTTAGGTCATATTGTAGGAGGAGGGAAATTGAAAATAGACACTTCCAAAGTTGATGTAATTATAAATTGGCCTAAGCCAAAAAATGTAACCGAAGTTTGAAACTTCTTAGGTGCAGTCGAGTATTGGAGGAGATTCATTCCCAACTTTTTAACACCTAACCAAGGGATGGTACTAAATAATATATGATAGTTTAAAACACATGAATTAAGTGTAAACAATTTTTTCTTGTTTGATTTATGGAATAACCTACAACATATTCGTAACGATTTTTCAATTTTATCAATGCTAAATATTCCAAATTTGAATCCAAATATACGAATATAAATAAGAGCATGAGATAAATAAGAAGTTAACTTTACAATTAAATTATTTAAAAAAAAACATAACAAAATATACCAAATATAATACCTCCTCCCTAGTTTGTCGAAGATGGCCATTTACAATGTAGTCCAAATGTAACACCTCCTACCTATTATGTCGAAGATGACCATTTGCAATGTAGTCATGCCACTAGTAGGAAGATCCCTCCAAGAATTTCTTCTTTCCACTTTCCTAGAGGGAAACAACGGAATCCTCCTAGCCAACTAGGAGCATAGTCGGCTCCCTAGGTCCAAGAAGCCTTTCAATTTCTTGTCCCTTCATACCCATGACTCCAAGAACAACAAAGCACATATGCTCAAAGAAAAATATCACAAGAATATATCTTCTAAGAATTTTCCAACCTCCTCTCCTATTTATCAAGTTTCCATTTTCCCTCCCCCAATTCTCCTCAACCACCCTCATTATTATCCATCAACCTCCCTTATCTACATTTTTGGGAAAATTTTAAAATAAAACGAAAATATAAATGACTTTCAGATAAAACAACAATAAATAAAATACAAAGTCTTTCTTCTCATGCTAGCTAATAAATGAAATTTGACATTTTTCTCCAAAATGTACATGACAAGCCACCATGCTCATTTAATTCATCATACCAACCATCAATCAAGTCAAATAAGGTATTTAATTCTCTAGATATTTCTGTATGCAATATAATTTACATATTCATTAAAACATTCAATTAAATAGTTAATACTATAATTTAATAATTAAGACATTAATTAATTGTACTAGTGTACATGTGTAGAGTATGTGTACGTAGCTAGAAGACATATATCTTATGGATGTACTAATGATAAACAATTGTTGCCTCTAGTGCAAAGTTCCTATATGATCACACCAAGCCATGCAGGACAACCGATCAAATAAATGCATCATTTAGTAATCTTAATGAACAAAATTACAATAATTCATCAATAACCCATTATGATACTTAAAATATCGAAAATAGGGTTTTAAACATGGTAGGAACCAAGTGAGTAAACAATAATGGAATATAAAATCCATAATCATTAATATCAACTATCATAGAAGCATCCTTCCTTCCTAACATACTTCTATATTCCATCCTATCCTTTCCTCTATTGGACTAACCTGGAGTGTCATCTATATTGACCTAAATCCACAAAGAACCTATACATAGAAGTGTTATACATCTTGACCAAGCTTCCCCATCAGGAAACTAGTAGTCACCATCACACGTCTAGGGGAGTGTCACTCGCACAACCCTCCCACAACTCTAGGTTTCAGAGGATAAACAGTGGGAAATACCTCCACCCCTCCTCATAGAGCTAGGTTAAACACCCTAGATCAAGCCATATTGTGAAACTATTTTTCTTAGAGTCACATCATAAAAAAACCACTCTGGGCAAGTTGTGGGTCCTGTCAAAACCACACTTACCACATATCATAGCAATATTTTGAAACAAAAATTAATTAATAAGTACAACTTGTATCATATGCTATCTTCTTGATGTCTATGGCATCCAAGTTACCTCAACACTATAGTCATTTGGCTATCACATAGTTCATCAATCTGTAGGCTAGTTCACCAATAACTCATATCCATGCATATACATCACAATTCCATATAAGAATCCATAGTTGTATTGACGTTAATTAAGAAAAGTGTGTTTATTTTTATCATGCCTTGCATCTATTATACATTTACAACATAAACTGAACTAGTACCCATATATGAAAATTCCACATTTAAATTTGCATGATTGGACAATTCTCATAACTATCATCCTTATGAACATATAGCAAATAAATATCACTATGAAACACATAAATGGGTCCAAATATACACATCTCAAATGTCTATATCAGTGTAAATAAGTCCAACTAGTTACTAAGGAATGAATTACTAAGATGAGTAAACTAAAAGTTCTAACTATCTAAGGTCAATATATGGGGTATTACATACACCCACCCTTTAAGAAACTTTGTTCCAAAGTTATGGTCATTCCCAATATAAGGAAAATAATTATGAAACAACTTCTACACATCTTCTATGATAACAAACCCTATGTTATATTGGTCCCATTGGACTTTTACTTGATTAAAACATGTTAAGTCTATTAATACATTTATTGCGACTACCCCTTATTTAGCTAGCACCTTACTATGTCCTAACTCTATTTTATTACTATGTTTAATTAATAAAAATACACACTTCTCATATAGATTTATTCTTCGTAAGTTCCATATAGGACCCCCATAGTTAATGTGTAGTCTACTACTTTACTTCTAGTTAGAACCTTATCTTATCATCGATTATCTAGTTAAGTGAATCTTATATTGATATAAATTTCATTTACTTATACATATAATCCCACCTGAAATAGCTTGATCATTATAAACAATCATTATTGCTTTTTTTTTTAATTTATTATCACTCTAGCTTGACAATACATAGGCCATTGCTTATGAGATTGACAAAAAAATGTTTTCCATGGTTATAAACATGGAATAAGATATTTCTAATTGATAGTCATTTGATGTCATCACTCCCTAATTGATATTATTATTATTACTATTTTTTTTAAATACAGAGTTTCTTCATAGGAAAAAAAAACCTTCTTAGAGACCAACTAGTTGCTTGACTGATTAATGCATTTCAAGATGAGTTCCCTTTTTAACAACCCCTATTACAAGGGACTCATGCATAATAATCCATGACACTCCATTGAAATATTTACTACCAAATAAATTTAAGGGTAAAAGGGATAGCCTTTTCTCAAAGTGTTCTTTCATTTTTTTATTTTTATTTTTAGTCAACTAGCATTAGCTAAGGTACTTATCTCTCATCTTACTAACTTGTAAGTGGTAAATATCTTTCTTGTAAAAATGATGTGTCCCTCACTCTTAGCATTAATAAGGTTATATTATCCCTTGTGATCAATATAAATTATCCTTATGACTATGTTTTAATTTGAAATCAAGTTTACTAAAGGCCTTACACTTACTAAGAAAGTGGAGGATGACTCCTAAGTCATACATGATGCAATATTTCCCATGTCAACAATTTATTTTTCTAGGTTACAATATTTGTTTCAATTCGATCACCCTAACCTTAAAACATATCAAGTTGGAATTTAATTATAATGTGCACTTTGAGCTCTCTATTCCATACTCTAAGAATTAAATTCCACACTCTAGTTTGAAGGGGTCACATAAT
The DNA here is from genome assembly GCA_010110895.2 of Picea sitchensis. Classification (NCBI taxonomy): domain Eukaryota; kingdom Viridiplantae; phylum Streptophyta; class Pinopsida; order Pinales; family Pinaceae; genus Picea; species Picea sitchensis. The sequence continues at coordinate 167,899 of SNQJ01S0008337.1, read as the reverse complement.
TCTAAGCTTATAGTCGCTATTTTTCTCATAACACCATGTACCTTGGTAATTCTTTGAATGCATTAAAATTTCTCATGGAACCCACTCTTATGGTGACTTGAGTTGAGTGCCAATTTTTTTTTTCTTTCTAATCTTGGTTCTTGGTCAAGGAAATTAATTGGGATTTAAGTGGGTTTTCCTATTGCAATGTGATGGACTTATACTCTTGATGCCACCCAATTTCCATAAAAAGGGTAGATAAACAACTATGCAACGCCATGCACCACATTTATAGTTTAAATATATATAACACGTTTTATTAATCTAATTGATTACACACACACACACTTTATCTTCATTAATTTGTATATCATTACCTACTTATGTTCAAAACACCCTAATCATTACTATATATAATTAATTTATATGATATAGTAGTATTATTATTTTATATATACTTTATGTTTATAAAATTTTACATCTTAATTTATAAAACTATTTGATATTACTTTGATATTTTCACTCACTCATCTTAAATTTTTATAAGAGATCCAAGCTTGGAGGGTGGTTTCTAAAAACATCATTGTAATACTAACACATATAACAGAATGTATATTCATCACTATTCACCATATCACCATTTCTTACATTCACTCACAACTAATACATAGAACATAATGCATATTCATCACTTACCATATGACCATTTCTTACATATACACTCACAACTTGAACTCATATATTTGTACAATACCAATTTCACACAAATCAATGTTGATGTAATCAACCTAGATAGATTAGTTGACTACTATTCTTGTATTAGTAAAAATTTAATGGATTAGTTTAAGAGTATAATTTCAAGATTTCATATAAATAATCATTCATCATACACACAAAAATAAAAATAAAAACTTCCCTATCCTCTACTATAATTCCAACATAATACATTATTATTCCATAAAAAAATTCTTGTATATCAACTACAAAACCATACAAAACCACACAATAGCTACATATAACTAGAAAATAACACAATAACATTAATAAACAAAAACATAGCATTTACACATTGAACTCAATCAAAATAAATAAAAATAAAATGCATAATAGAATGAGAGAGCTATTTTTCCAAAAACTTTTATATTGGCATGAACCCAAAACCAACTACAATCTAGTTTTGGAAAAGGCCATCTACTTTCACATTTTTATTTTTTTTAAATACAAGATAAAACTATATATATATATATATATATAAGATCTAATCAATCATATATATACTAATATAAAGTTTCCCAAAAATTTAAAATTATTAATCCAACCATCTAGATAATCACAAAAATATTATAAGGTTAAAATAATGTCCAAGATATCGTTCCAGGAGGTTGCCCGCACATGCTTTTGGTGTGCCCCCATCCCCTTTTCCCTCAATGACATGGCCCCATGATGGGGCCCCAAGGCTCCCCCCCCCCTTTCTCCCTCCTGAGATAACTGCATTCAGGAATTTGGTCACGACCAACAAAAAGCGATATGTCTCAGAGATGCAACAGAATTTCGTTAAAAATTTGGACAACATCCCCTCAGTCACCCTCCCAGAAGAAGAAACATGTAGATCTACATTAAACCTTGCATAAAGGGGAATCATTTGATAGTTCAAAGGCTTATGGACTTCTCCCAAAATCGTATATGCATGGGTGCAGGTAAACTAGAGTCCTCCTTTAAAAGAAGGCATCAGAAGCCACCTTGTTCACAGGGGATTCTTCATATTCATCTTTGACAACATAGAAGACATAAATCTCATCTTTAGGAATGGACCATATTTTATGGGCGCTCAAGGTCTGTATCTCAACAAATGGTCTCTAGATTTTGATCTAACACAAGATGTGCCTTCATTTCTTCTGGTCTGGGTGCATCTTCCTCATTTACCCTTGCATTGTTGGAACTCGAAGTCTCTCAAATCCATTGGAAACACCCTCGAAAAACACATCGACAAAGAAGATAGAAAGGAACAATATTCCCTTGCAAGAATATGCATCGAAGTTGATCTGGAGGTGGGGCTTCTAGAATCCATTCAACTAAAGGTCACAAAGTCGTCTCACATCCCAAAATTGGATTATGAACAACTTCCATTCAAATGTAGGTATTTCCATGGCTACAAACACTTCACTAGGCATTGCAAAAATAAGGCAGAGGAGGAGGTAGATATTTTGAAACGAGATCAATGGACACATGTCTAGAAAGCATCCCTGCCAAAGAATAACAACATATCCAAAGGGAAAGGGGAACCAAAGGGATCTGGTGCCCCTACCATAGGGAAAGCTCTTGGGGAACGAAGTTTAGCCCCTCCAATCCCATAAGCCTCTAAAACCCCCTTCGAAATCCCCAACAATCCTTCAGAAATATCTGATCCAATGATCAAGGAACTCGAGCAACATATATTTCCTCCCATAGTGGAAAAAATAAATGTTGAGACAACCCAAACCAGTTCTCCAATCATAATCTCCTCCTCCCCTTCCTATCCAGAAATAATAAAAAATAAACCTCTAGAAAAATCCGGATATTCGGAGGATGAGTCTTTCAAGAGACCCTCAAAAAGGGAAGGGAGAAAATATCACAAAGAATGAAGAGAAGAAGAAGCGGAGAGGAAACAAATACAAGGAAGCGAGTCCACCATTGAGATGTCCATTGGAAGAAATACCAGAACAAGGCACCCCAAGGGGGTCCTACCCACTCAAACCCCAGTAAATAATGCATATAGTCTCTTGGAATTGTAGAAGCTTGGGGAATCCATCGAAGGCTGAAGCAGTCAAAGAGCTACTGTAAATCGACTCTCCTTAGATCCTTTTGCTCCAAGAGAACAAAATTGAAGGGGATACCCTTCTAGAAATCAACAATAAAAAATGGAAGAAAAACACTGAGAAATCCATCAGCACAAGGGGCTCCTCAAGTAGCCTTGCAACCTTGTGGGTTAAGGAAAAGTTTCATTTAGAAAGTTCTTTTGAGACTCAACACTGGATTTTCACTGAACTTCGACATACTTCAAGTAATATTTCTATTTCTCTCTTCAATCTTTACGTACCTTTCCGATACTCTGAAAAGAAAGATTGTTGGCAAACGTTATCATATTTTTTTAGAGATCTTATCTCCTTCAAACATAATACCAGCCGGAGATCTAAACTTAGTTTTTGACCCAAAAGAAAAAAGAGGAGGCAATAGTGGCAGGAACCAAATGCTCCCTTTTGTTGAGGATCTAGTCCATGAGTGGGACCTCCTTGATTTCAAGCCTTCGAAAGGAATATAAACTTGGAAAAATAAGAGAATAGGGGTTGATCACATCTCATCTCTCTTGGATAGATTCTTAATTCAGAGCTCGTTCCTGCTAGAAAAAAGGATAATATCTTCCAAGATTCTCCAAAAAATGACTTCTGATCACAAATATATCCTCTTGAATTTGGAAGAAGAAGATCATATGGGCCCAATTCCTTTTCTATTCAACCCTCTTTGGATAGATAAGGAGGGATTCCTTGAAACTGTCCAATCTACTTGGTCCTCTTTAGTTTCAGGGTCTCCAAGCTTTGTATGGGAGAAGATATTAAAGGCCACAAAACATGCACTGAAATCTTGTGTTAAAAATCCCATTATCACCCCCTTTACTCTCAGACAAGATATTGTCCATCAGTTATCATATTTGCAAGTGGAAATGGAGTCCAAGTTCATTTTCAACTCAGATTTAGAGAAAGAACAAGCTGCTCAAAGAAAAACTTTATGTGCCTTTCTCCATGAAGAAGAATACTGGAGGATTAAATCTCGCAGCTTGTGGCTAAAAGAGGGAGATCGAAACACCTCCTACTTTCATAGGCAATGTAGAGTTAACATCTCTTGAAATAACATTTATGAAATTGAATCCTCATATGGAACGATACACACTGGTTTTGAACAAAGCAAAGCGACAACATAAATACACTTCCAGAGCCTTTACAAGGAAGAAGGCTTTGATTGTGAAGAGACTACCTCATACTTCCTCTCACACATTCCCTCAATTGTAAGAAGGGATGAAAATTCAATACTCATGAATCCATTTACTGAAGAAGAAATCTGCAATTTCATATGGACCATGCAACCTGACAAAGTGATCCGAAATCGGATCTAGAAGCCTGACAGGGCTTGAAAAATGCTCAAAAATAAAAGTGATCAGAATGAGACGAAACTAGTGCCATTGTGTTTGTCTCGTCTTCCTGATTCCGGTGGTATATTTAATTTGTCAAACGGGCTCCGTATGAGCAAGATATCGCATTCTGTCCGAAAAGCCAAACAGGTAAAAAAAGGGATGACTGTACAGTCCGTACAGTCCATGTGTCATGCTGACTGTGTAGACCGTACAGTCTGTAAAGCTGACATGGAAACCCCAGAAGGAGACATGTGGCATCTCCAGGAGGTGACACGTGTCAAGCATATTTGAACGTACGGACAACCAGTTGGGCCAATCCAGAGGTGACACATGTCACCATTATAAGGGTGACACGTGGCACGGGTGACGTCAGCAACTGATGTGGCAGAATGACGGGACAGTATGGCGATTGACATGGAAAGTTGAAGTGGAAGTATGGCTCTAGCATGTGGGCCAATCGATAGTTGACACGTGGCATGATGTGGTTGGTTGTAGAGGTTCCACGTGGCCCAGTCGTGGGCTGCCACGTGGCACCCCGTGATTGGTTTAGGGTTGTGTAAAATTTTGGTATGTCGTCGGGGGTCGAACCCGTGACCTATAGACTGGGAAAATGACTAGCGGGGTTGGGCTAACCGCCTGCCCCATGGTGGTTCTTAATAATGATATGCCAAAGTTTTTATTTATGTTGATTGCAATGTTTGATCGATGGTAAAAAGGGTCGGGGCTTATCCCCAGCCCTCGGCGCACACCACATGACTACGACCATAGGACATGGAGCACGACGCATTGGCAGGTGTATGCGGATATCTCCAGCCCTTGGTCCACAGGCGGATCCCACAGGACCAGGGCCCTACAATACAGCGTGGGTGCGGTTACAACAGTTAGGCCCGTGGGCATATACAAACGCCAACAGAACTAGGGTTAACGCCGAAAAAGGGGGGCCAGCGCGCAACCCTTTGGGCTGGAACTCGTCCACATGGCCCCATATGACTATTCTATAGGGGGAGCACGCTCAGGGCTCGGGGGCTAGCGCCCGAATTAGTTATAAAGTGGGTTTTTTTATTGTTAATCAACTTATTTTTAATTATTTTTCTCCATTTTTGGGAGATATTGGGCATTTATGGAGCCTAATTTTTTGGAGGAAGTTGGAGATGAGCAACCAACTTCCAAGATATATAACCCAGGCCTGTTTGAGGCCATGGGAGGGCATTCAGAGCAGAGTTATGCTGAAGAGAAGCCAAGCCAAAGCCATTTTGAGGCAGAGAAGCTTTTGAGAAGGAGACGTTGTCGGATCATTTCTGGGAGCTCCGGACGTCCGTTTTGTGTGTCGTTTTCTTTGCAGGGTTATAGAGATCTGGATGAACATGAATAGATCAGTATTGTAGCCATTTGGAGTTTCAACGATGTACTTTTGAGCATTTAAACAGAAATAAAGAAGCCTCCCCCACAGAGACAAAGGCCCGGAGACGTAGGCAAAGTTGTGTCGAACTTCGTTATGAATCTACGTGTTATGGTTTGCTGTCTTTTATTTCATTTCAGATATGAAAATGTGTATATGGCTGTCATAATTCCTCTTCTTTCCTCATTCCTTCATTAAGTTTCTCAGATGGTTAATTAACGCATGCAAAATTAAAACTCAACCATAAGTCATTAAAAGATCCTACAGATCAAGTGGTATCAGAGCTAGTTGACGTTTGGATTTGAGTTTTGCATGTTAACCAGGGAAAAGCTACAGCGTGGTGAAGGCAAGATTGTTGCAAAGAATCCATTAATTGGATTGAGAAAAAGATCTTCTCACAGCGAGAAGATGGCATCGGAATAAGGGATTTCTCAAGATGAGAAAGAGTTCCAGAAAACATTCCTTGCCATGTCAGAGATGGTGAAAGTATTGTACGAAGATTACTTGGAACATAAGCGACCAGTTTTGGGTGATTCTTCAAAGGGAAAAAGTGAAGAGGAAGAGGACCATCCCTATATTCCTCCTTCACCTCCATCAACACCTCCTTCTTCTCCTTCTTCTTCAAGTTCAAGTTCTAAATCT
>SNQJ01S0008337.1:115549-152027 GCA_010110895.2 Picea sitchensis | reverse complement strand
CCGCGACCACATTCTCTTTTCCCTTGATATATGAAATACCAAAATCGTACTCACTCATGAACTCACTCCATCGCCTTTGCCTGGCATTCATATCCCTTTGAGTGAAGAGATGTTTTAAACTTTGATGGTCCATTTTGAGATCAAAGTTTCATCCCACTAGATAGTGCCTCCAATGTTTTAGAGCTAGCATTACGGCTGTCAACTCTAAATCATGAGTAGCGTAAAGTTCCTTGTGTTTGTTCAACTTCCTTGACGCATAAGCTATCACTCCTCCATCCTACATTAGCACGGCCCCCAACCCTTTCTTCGAGGCATCCCTGCAGACTGTGAATTCCTTTTCCATATTCAACACTCGTAGAATTGGTGCACTAGTTAGTAACCTTTTAAGCTCGATGAATGTACTATCACATTCTTCTGTCCATTCATACCTGACCCCCTTGCACTACAAAGTGGTGATGGGTTTCACTATTTTAAAGAACCCTTCCACAAATCTCCAATAATAACCTACTAGCCCCATGAATCTTCTTACCTCATGAGCATTTTTCGGGACTGGCCATTCCATAATGGTCTTTACCTCTTCTGGGTCCACAAAAATTCCTTCACCGGAAATGATATTCCCTAAATAGTGAATTTAATTCCTGAAGAAGGAACACTTCGACAACTTCCCGCATAATTTGTTCTCTCTAAGGCAGGACAACACCACTCGCAAGTGTTCCTCATGCTCTCTTTCGTTCTTGGAATAGATGAGAATATCATCTAAAAATACTTGTACAAAGCGGTCTAAGTACTTCCAGAATACACCATTCATGAGGCTCATGAATACTACTGGTGCATTGGTCAATCCGAAAGGTACTACAACGAACTCATAATTCCCAAACCGAGTTCGAAATACACTTTTAGGAATATCACCTTCCTTAATCCTTAACTGGTGATACCTTGATCCCAAATCAATTTTTGAGAATACCGCTTCTCCTTTAATCTAATCAAAGAGATCATCTATTGTGGCATTGGATACCTATTTTTCACTGTAGCACGGTTCAAGTGTCTATAATATATACACAGTCATAAGGAACCATCCTTATTCTTCAAAAAAATTACTGGTGCACCCCAAGGTGAGACACTAAGCCTTCTTATCCCTAAGTCAAGTAGCTCTTTCAAATGCATCTCCAACTGTCATCTGATACGGAGTCTTGGAAATTGGTTATGCACCTGGTTTTAGCTCAATAGTAAAATCAAGATCCCTCTCAAGAGGTAACCCTGGTAACTCGTTCAGAAAAACATCTTTAAACTTTGACAATACTGGGTACTGATCCAAGGAGGGTCCTTTCCTTTCACTCACTTCTTCCACTACATAAAGTCGACATCCTTGCCTCATGCACCGCTTAACCTTCATAGTTTAGATAAAGCATAGAGACACCTTTCTTCGTACACCATGGATCTCTACTGGCCTTCCTTCATCGTCAACACAAAGTACCCTTTTTCTGAAACAATCTACCATAGCTCAATGGGCTTCTAACCAATCCATTCCAATGATTAGGTCATATTCCCTGAGAGAAGTGACGTATACTTTCAACCTCGTAATACACACTCCCAGGTATACTAGACAATTATCAATGCTAGGTCCTACCACTTTCTTTTCCCCTGAAGCCATCTCGACTTGTTTAAAGTCATCGTGCTTGTAGGGTGCCAACCCACTCTTTTCTAATGCAGATGGTGAAATGAAACTATTTGTAGCACAAGAATCAAATAAAATTTTAACATTGATATGATTTAGCGTACCTCACGATTCTACCACCATGGATTGATGTTCTTCCTGGTTATTATTAATCACTACGTAAAGATGGTGGCTACCACTTTCTCTTCCCATCGGGGCCTTTCCTTGTCTATGCACAAATCATGCTTACAACTCTAGGCAGTCACGCTGGTAATGGGGTCCTTCACATCCCCGACATGTCACCCAAGATGGAACATGCACACTACTCTGTGATAGTCTCTGAAATGAGTTCCTTCCCCTGGAACCCCTACCCCTACTAGGTGCTCCATGAGATGGTCATGGACCTGCCTGTGTCGTTGGTGATAAACGAGATGTTGCACTCGTTGCCATTGAAATACTTGTGGAAACTGTCCTTGGTGTGAATATATTACCATATGGAGGTGGCCTAAAGCTCCCTCCCCTGGAGAAGGTCCTAGGGGCCTTCCCCACAAATCTAGGATGATGTGGAAAGGTCTATCTCATACCTCCATTTATGTTCATGTGTTCCTCCGCATAACGTGCATTTTCAACCACTTCTTCTACTGAAGACGGTTTCCACATCTGCACCATGGCCCTTATCTTAGGGTTTAACCCATAGACAAAGCATTATGCCTGTCGTTGGTCATTATCCATGTATGGAACATACTTCACCAACTCCATGAACCTGATCTCATACTCTTCCACGGTCCTGTTCCCCCGTACTAGATCATGAAATTCTCCCACCTGTGGTTCCTCGTAGTAAGCTGGTAGATATTTCCTTCGGAACCTTTCCTCAAAAAGTTCCCAAGAGACAGTGTCTGGGGTAAGGTGCAACTGCCTCTTCAGGTTGCCCCACCAATTCAAGGCACTGTCTCTCAACTGAAAAATCACTATCTTCTAATTTGAAGTGGATGCATAGTCTCTTAAGGTGAAACACCTTGTCATGCCTTCCAACCATGCCTCTGCACGTTCACTGGAACGACCCCCGACAAACTCTGGAAGTTTGATCTTTTGCAGTTCTCTAGTGATGTCTTTAGGTGGAGGCCCTCCCGGTGAATCCCTCAACATTTCAAGATTACCCATTCCAGATGGTGGTGGATCCACTTCGATCCCTGTTGGTTGATGCCCTTTTAAAGTCTCATTTATGGCCTCCAAAGAGCGCAGAATGAGAGCTAATTCAGGCGATGGTGATAGCGGCGTTGGCGGTCCTTGTGACGATGCCCCTCGGCCTCGATTTACTCAAGTCCTAACCATGTTGTATGATTGAATCTGCATCGACCAAAAGTTTGTCAAGGTGAGTCTAGGACAATTCACATTTGCGCAACTTAAACTACAAAACAGGGTTAGGCGTAAGTTTTTTTTACTTGTCTATAAATAGACGTTACTCTCTTTAGGGGAAGTGGATAGGTTAGGGTTAAAGCGTCTAAGCTTGATTTCTTCACTTAAGAAAACTACTGACTCTCTCGCCTAGTAGCTATGCTAGCACTGTACCACACTCACCTATTCCTCTAACTTACCTTCCCAGTGCGCATGAAGCCCCCCGCTCTCCCCGTGTCATGGTTTAAGTCCTTAAACTCTTCGTTTAATACTGATTAATGTGATGTTTTAACATAATTTATCACTAACACTAAATTCTTACTTAGTTAATTAATCATTCTATTTTATTAGTCAATAATAAATTACTTTAATCTTATTTTAAAGCAAAAATTTAAATATATAATTAAAGCTTAAACTAAATTTTATTATTAACTTGAAGTTCAACTAATTAAAGCTTAAACCATGTTTTATCACTAAATAATTAAAGCTTAAACTAAGTTTAAGATAAATAAATTTAAACTAAATAAGTTTTTTTTTGGATTTTAATAAATAATTAAAATTTAAACTATATAAAGCATTTAAAATTTAAATTTAAATAAAATAAAATAAAAATGAATTAATATATAAAACAAAAATTACAATAATCAAAATAAAATACAAAAATAAAAATAAAAAAAGGTGCGGGCATGCATGAAGCCCACGTGCCCCGCCCTTGCTTCCTCCAGCTCTCCTTATCTAAACCATGCACGCACTCTTTGGGCTCTCTATCCCCAAACCCTAAACGCTCCATCATTTGCCGCCTCCCCCACTCTGGGTGTGTGGCCAAGGCCTCTCCCACTCTGCAACTGCGACGGGGTTGATGGTCTATGGGTTGGTGATGCAAAGAAACCTGTCCCTTATGGGCTCCTCTCAACTTGGGCATTGGTTTCTCCCCTTGGTTGTGGCTTGGGTTGTGACCATTGGAATTTGCAAATACAGTGGTTCTTTGGTGCATGGTAAAGACTTGTGTGTGCTTGGTGCTTGATACTAGGGCTTGGCCATTTCGACACTTGGTTGATGTTTGGTGTGAGATTCGTCGAATGTGGTGCTTGGCGAAACTATGGTGCAAAACCCCGAGGGACATCGTGGATAGAGATACATCTAAATGCATGGATTGTTGTTGTTATTAACAGGTTTCAGGGCTTTGAAGTAGGGTTTGCATTGTATCAATGCGTGGTTAAGCTGGATTTTTGTGTATGGCAGGTGCATTTTTGTGTTAATGCATGGCTAACCTGTGTTTTTGTGTATGACAGGTGCATTTTTGTGTTAATACGTGGCTAACCTCTAAGCCCCTGAGAATGGCAATTTGGGAGATTTTCGGAACTCAGAAAGGTCTCGAGCAACTTCTGTTCAGGGATTACTGTTGCGCACAAGCCAATAATTAAGTTGCACAAGTTGTGGTAGTTTTGACTGAGAGTAGAAGAGGTTTGTTACAATGCCTCACAATGATGTTATCTACACTTGTAGTGATAACTCTAAGTAGGGATTGCGAATGAAGGGTTTGTTATCTACACTTATCAGCAATGATTGATCTTCTCTCATATCGAAGTAACTTGGTTGAAAAGGCAAGCATAAGTAGTTTCTTTATCTATTTGCGATCAATCATCAGTCCATCCATCCATTCTTGTTTATTTTTCAAACCCTCTTTGGCTCTGTGTTCCCCTTTTCTACTTGCAAGTAGAATCGCAAGGAATAACGACGAATGTTTCAATAGAAAGCGATCACATGGAAAATGGAAAGGTTTTGGATCTTAAGAACTTTGACGATGATGGTTCCATCAAACGCAAAAGTATTATTGCTAATAACTTTCTTTCATTCATAAGATTGAACTGAAAATGTTTTTTGTGAACCAGTCTGCAGTTTTTTATACTTGGTCTTGGCTTTGCAAGGCACCCATTATGGGCTCCTCTTTCGTGGTTGGTGCTAGGTCTGCACTTTCGAAGCAATTCCCTTGGGCTCTCTCTACATGGCGCTTTGTCACTGTGTATGGTGACTCGAAACCTATGCAAGGGCCTACGGGCTTGGCGCTATTATCGTGAGTTAGTACTTGCTTTATATGTTGATTATTGGTATGTGTTGAGACTTGGAGCTTGATTGTCGACGTTATATCTTGAAGGAATGATAGCTCGAACTTAGGGCTTGATCCCAATATTTTACTTTTATTTATTTTTTTATTTTTTTAATATATATACTGTAAATACCTAATTTTTTTGGATTCAGGTGACATATATATATATATATATTCAATGTGTTAAAATAAAGTGTTAAAATTGATTTAACACTTTCAAATTATACAATATTATATCGTTTCATTTTCAATGTGCATATTGTTTATATGTATATAGATCTGTTTATATATAAATAAAAATAATTGTGTGCTTGGCTTGCAAGTTAGGTGGAGATGGAGATGGAGCTTGGCCCTTAGGACTAGATTTACAAGTTTTCCTTAAATATATTATTTATACCTCTAGTTATTTATGTTTATATCACCCTTTTCAAGGATTTTCTTGTATAGGACAACAAGTTTTAAAGTCTTAGGGGGGGTTTCAGGCATATTTTCAAGGTTGTTTGATTGATACAAAACATAGCTTTCAGTCAAGAGTCAAGAGGATGGGTGGGTAGGTAGGCCCTTGGCTCCAGATTTTAAACCAGTGCTCTGATACCATGTGTAAGGTCTCTTCCAACAGAGCCTTATAAAACATAAGTTAAAATATAGAAATGATATCCTAACTTTTTAAACCATTCATTGTTCAGCATAATTAAAATTTATGAGCAACATCATAATAAACCACATATTCAGCATATTCAATAGCATGATAATTAACCACATAATGAAACATAATAATGAAAATACATACCTCTAACTAATTCTATTGTTGTTCTCCAACTCTCCCTGATGCTTTGCCCAAAACTGACTAACTTCCCAACCAACTAGGAACAGAGCCTCTCCGGATCCCTAGCTCTAGGATTCCGTAAGGATTCCTGGCCCCCGAGCCCCAAACTCCCAGTAACAGGTGCCTCCTGTCTCAGTACACCAAACTCCAACAAGTTCCTCAAGCAAAAACCAACCAGCAAGCTACTCTAGCCCCAAACCAACAATACAGTCCTCTCCTCTCAAAATGATGTCGTCCCCCAAAAATCAAAAAGTCCCTCTTCGAGTGTTTTCCCTTCCCCCCCCCCGCCCCNCCCACCTTATCCCTCCATTCAATGCCAACCACCTTATCCCCTTCTCTTTAATGGTTCCATCATTTGATACAAAATAATAATTAATAATTTATTAAACTAGATTTTATTAAACAGATATTTAATCATGAATTTAATTAATTAGTTAATTAAACCAATTCACATTCAACAAATATTTAACCAGGACAATTAATTAATTAATTATTTAAACTAATATACATTAAACAATTAATTAAACCATGACAATTGATTAAATACTTATGGTTGTTACATGATACTAGGTATTTGAAACATTTCCCTCTTTTTGTTTTAATCTAAATGAATTTTATTTTTTATTTTTTTTATAACAGTTTTAAATTTTAATAGGATACTTGGGGAAGTGAAGAGGGGAAGTCTGAAATAACATAAAGGATATCAAGAGCATTGTGGGTTTTTTCGCTGCAAGGAAAGTGTGTTTGATAATGGTAGTGAGACAATATCCATTGTGGATGATATTGTTAAAGAACTAGTAGAAAATTCACATTGTGAAGCGAGCGTTATTGCACAACACTCATAGAGGAGGAAATTGGCAGGGTTAGCTGTCATACTTAATTGTTCAAGGAGAAATGTATTTTCTTTGTTTGGAATATGGATTCTATCCTTTCAAACATTTAAGATCTCTTTCTATCTCGATATAAGTTATTTTATGCTCAACCTTCATAGATTGTATTCAAGGTAAGCTCAATGACATATCTAGCTTCTTGAAGAAAGTTCACAATGGGAAAAGGAAATTTAATTTCTTATTTCCTTTTCTAAATAAGAAATTTTGTGTATCCCTCCTTTCAACTAGAGGATGCATCCTAGCTACATTTTTCAACTTATTTGGAAATATTATAGACACATTCAAGAAACATATTTAATGTCTTTTTTTTGATGAATTGCTAATATGCATTCCTATGAAAAGGGTGTTCGATTTAGTATTTCCAATTGGCCTTCATGGACTATTTTTTTTTTCATATTCCAATTGATATGATTGCCATTGAGAATCACATATCTCCTTGTGACATGGAAGATATGAGTGACCTTGAAAACCTATGTATCAATCTCATTCTATGAAATCACTTTATTGTTTTCTTAGAGTAGTTTACACAAACATGGTGGCCCTTTTTGGCCCTAGAGTTTGAGCCTAAGCTATGATACCAAATGTAACACCTAACCAAGGGATGATACTAAATAATATATGATAGTTTAAAACACATGAATTAAGTTTAAACATTTTTTTCTACTTTCATGGATGGAATAACCTACAACATATTCATAACCATTTTTCAATTTTTCCAATGTTAAATATTCCAAATTTGAATCCAAATATACAAATATAAATAAGAGGATGAGATAAATAAGAAGTTGACTTTACAATTAAATTATTTAAATAAAAACATAACAAAATATACCAAGTAAAATACCTCCTCCCTAGTATGTTGAAGATGACCATTTGCAATGTAGTCCAAATGTAACACCTCATCCCTAGTATGTCGAAGATGACCATTTGCAATCTAGTCACTCCACTAGTAGGAAGATGCCTCTAAGAATTTCCTCTTTCCACCTTCCGAGAGGGAAACAACGAAATCCTCCCAGCCAACTAGGATCCTAGTCGACTTCCTAGCTCCAAGAAACCTTTCAATTTCTTGGCCCTCCGTTCCCGTGACTCCAAGAAAAAAAATCACATATGCTCAAAGAAAAATATCACAAGAATATATCTTCCAAGAATTTTTCAACCTCTCAACATGCTCGAACCTCTCAACCTCCTCTCCTATTTATCAAGTTTTTGTTTCCCCTTCCCTGAGTCTCCTCAACCACCCTCATTATTAGCCATCAACCTCCCTTATCTATATTTTTGGGAAAATTTTAAAATAAAACTAAAATATAAATAACTTGCATATAAAACAATAATAAATAAAATGCAAATTCTTTCTTCTCATGCTAGCTAATAAATGAAATTTGACATTTTCCCCCAAAATTTGCATGACAACCCACCATGCTCATTTAATTCATCATGCCAACCATCAATCAAGTCAAATAAGGTATTGAATGCTCTATATATTTTTGTATGCAATATCATTTACATATTCATTAAATCATTCAATTAAATAGTTAATAATATAATTCAATAATTAATACATTAATTAATTGTACTAGTGTACATGTGTAGAGTATGTCTGCGTAGCTAGCGGACACATATCTCATGGACGTACTAATGATAATCAATGACTGCCTCTAGTGCATAGTTCCTATATGATCACACCAAGGCATGCATGACAACCGATCAAATAAATGCATCATTTAGTAATCTTAATGAGCAAAATTACAATAATTCATCAATAACCCATTATGACACTTAAAATATCAAAAGGGAATCAAAATAGGGTTTTAAACATGGTAGGAACCAAATGAGTAAACAATAGTGGCATATATAATCCCTAATCAGTAATATAAACTATCATCGAAGCATCCTTTGTTCCTAACCTACTTCCATCTTCCATCCTATCCTTTCCTCTGCTAGACTAACCTGCATCATCAACTATATTGACCTAACTCCAGATAGAACATATACAAGGAAGTGTCATACATCTTGACCAATATTCCCCACCAGCCAACTAGATGTTACCATCACACGTCTAGGGGACCGTGACTTCAGACAACCCTACTACAAATCTAGGTTTCAGAGGATAAACGGTGATAAATACTTCCACCCCTCCTCATAGAACTAGCATGAATACCCTACATCAATCCATATTGTGAAAATATTATTCTTAGAGTCACTTCATAAAATAACCACTCTAGGCAAGTTGTGGGTCCTATCAAAACCACACATACGACATATCATAGAAATATTTCAAAACATGAATTAATTAATAAGTACAAATTGTATCATATGATATCTTCTTGATGTCTATGAAATCCAAGTTACCTCAACACTATAGTCATTTGGCTATCACATTAGTTCATCAAACTGTAGGTTAGTTCACCAATAACTCATATCCATGCATATAAATCACAATTCCATATAAGAATCCATATCTGTATTGACGTTAATTAAGAAAAGTGTGTTTATTTTTATCATTCCTTGCATCTGTTATACATTTAGAACATAACTTGAACTAGTACCCATATATGCAAATTCCACATTTAAATTTGCATGTTTGAACAATTCTCATAACTATCATCCTTGTGAACATATAAAAAATAAATATCACTACACAACACATAAATAGGTCTAGGTATACACATCTCAAATGTCTATACCAGTCTACCTAAGTCCAATTAGTTACTAAGGAGTGAATTACTAAGATGAGTAAAATAAAAGTTCTAACTATCTAAGGTCAAAATATAGGGTGTTACAAACTTCTCCTTCATAGCATCTCCTTAACCAGTGGGAAGAACACTTTTCAATGAGAATGAAAGCAACAAAAAGGTTTCGACACTTTGAAGGGGAAGATCAGTACCGTGCCAGTATTATCACTGTCAAATCTTCAGCAGCCTTTTGAGATCTAGACAGATGTCTGCGGATACGCCATGGATGCAGTACTAATACAATATCATAAGCCTATCTGTTACCACTCTGAAACTTTTAACCAAGTTGTTGTTAACTATCCTACATATGATAAAGAGTTGTATGCATTAGTCCAAAGTGTAAATAAATGGAAGAACTACATGTTAGGGAAGGAAAACATGATACATACAGATCACCAACCCTTACCATATCTTCAATATTAGAGCAAATTGAAACAATCTCAACACTACAGGTGGATGGGTTTTACACACCAGTTTCACATGGTAATCAAGTACAAAAAGGGGACAGGTAACAAGGTAGTTGATATGCTTTCTAGACCTCCTATTGTTTATTCTATTATTTTGAATACTGCTTCTTTATCTCATGATAGATATATAGAACAATATGTCATCGATAATGATTTTAAAGAAGTATATATGAAGNCGTATTCCTACAAGTGAACGAGTCCATGTAGTATGAGAAGCTCATACTTCTCTTGTGTCTGGAAATTTTGGGGTAGGAAAAACTATTGCTCATTTGCAGAGGTTTTGTTACTGGCCTCAAATGAAATAAGTTGTAACTAAATATGTAAAGGGTTTTGTGATGTGTTCTACTTGTAAGCCCACTAATAAAAAGCTAGGGCTATACTCACCACTTCCTATTCCATCCCATCCATGGGAAGGTATATCCATGGATTTTGTAGGGGGTTTACCCATAACCAAAGGGCATCATGATTATTTGTATGTTGTAGTGGATAGGTTCAACAAGATGTGTATCTTGATGCCTTGTAAAAAGAAGATCACTGCTAAACAGACTGTTAATCTCTTATTTCAGCATGTTTGGGTTCACTTTGGATTACCCGCATCTATCATCTCGGATTGATATACTCGATTCCTTCGGGACTTTTCGACTAGCTTGTGGCAAATGATGGACACCAAATTGAAGAGGAGCATTGCTTTCCATCCACAGACTGACAAACAGACAGAGGTGGTAAACCAAACACTGGTATTTTTTCTTCAAGGTTACTGTAGCAAGCATCCCAAGGTATGGTATGAAAATATAGCCTATGTACAACATGCATACAACCGAGATTTACATTCATCTACTCAGAGTTCACCTTTTGAGACATGTTTTGTGTACCTTCCAAAGGTTCCTTTATACTTGATGTACGAGAGAGATGTCGATGTAAATGAAGAACGAACAGAGAACAGAGCTTGCAAGTTCATCTAGAGGATTCAACAGATACATCGGGTAGTTAGGGAATAGTTGGAGAAAATTCAAGCATGGTATAAGGCTTGGCATGACAAGAAAATGGTTGATCATCAGTTCCATGTTGGAGATCGGGTATGGCATCACATTAGCAAGGAGAGATTGAAGGGTGAAAGCAAGAAACTAGAGCCCATTCATTATGGACCCTTCACTATCTTGGAGAAAAGTGATACCAATGCTTTTCGTTTAGATCTTCCACCTTATATGCAGATTTACACAGTTGTGAACATTGAGAACTTGAAACTTTTTGAGCCTCCCATGATCATGGATCAAGATGAGGAAGGTTCAATACCATCAGTTGATGAGTTTGCATCTGAGTACTTCAATGAGCTATAGGAAGATATCATCCTGGATAGGAGGATGAAGACTTCACATAGGGGTGATGTTGTTTATGTTCAAGTAGGTTTAAAAGACACACATCCAAGCAAGGAAAAGTGGATTCAGAAGGACAAAGTGAGGGGAATCTTCCCTCACTTACGAGTTGATTGAGAAAATCTTTTTGTGGTCCAAAATTCTCTCAGTGGGAAGGCATAATCCAAAACGGATCCAGAGAAGGCTAAGAATAACTTAGAATTCACAGAGGCAACTCAGAATGCTCAAAATGGCTCCAACAGATAGAGAAGGGGAAAAAATTTAGAGCTCCCAAAACTTAGTGAAAATGGCATGATCGTGAAGAGCGCATCTCAAGATTTCTAACATCGCAAATAACTTGTCAAAGAGAGTTATGTTTTGAAATATATTCACAGTCAAAGTTGTGGTCAAACAAGGCCAGTCAACAGGGGGACACATGCTCATCTGTACTACTGATGTTAATAAATGACATGGTAGGGTGACGTCATCATACAGGTTGTTGATATCAACATTCCATGTGGAAGCACCAAAGGCTACCACGTGGCACCCACCAATGGGTTTTTCAGGGGTCCATGTGGACCAATAGAAAAGTGCCACATGGCACCCCTAGGTGACACCACGTAGCACCACCCAGGAAGCGCTACGCATCAGTATAGAGTGACAGGGAAGAAACGTCAGCATACATGTGTACCTATCGGCGAGCGTCACATGGCCCAATCATCGTGTGACACGTGGCATCCCAAAAATGTCCAATGTTGACTTGTGAACGAATTTTGTTTAAAAAAAATATATGGCAGGTCCACCAAATCTGGCAGACCATGCCAATATTATCAATCGGTAGAATCGGTAGAAGTATCGATAGAGGGTACGCTATAGTAGGAAGAGAGAATATTCCAACGGATATATATATATATATATATATACACACAAACCAATGTCCAAAATTGTGTTCGGTGGGTTCAACCCCAAAACCTCTGCCTTACTCAACGCCTTTACAACTTTGCCATAACCAATGCACCACCGATGCTACTTGATATATTTGCTCGGATTTATTATTTAAAAATTACAACCTGCCCAGAGCCACGTGGAGGCGTGACCATACCGTATGATTGCGGGCATGGATTATGAGGTAGACATTGTCATAATTGCAAGTTGAAGAGGGCACATAAACCAAGAGATAATTCATCTTGGGCCTGGGAGTGCCAGAGTCAAATCAGAGAATGGAGACAAACATTTTTGGGTAATTCAACTCCATGAATCCAATGGTGATGTATGTTTTCTGATATGAGCATTATTTTTGCAACTTGATTTTAAAATGAGGTATATTCATGTATTTGTCAAATTTTTTTGTTGAGTTAATGAAAGTTCTTATCCATTTGAGAGTATGACCCAAAGACGTAGTCCACCAACGACGAACTCCGTTATCAAGTTTTTGTGTTCATATTTGATGCTTATGTCTCTTAATTTTTAAGTTTTCCCTTCTTTAATGGTGCACTTTAATTTATGCTCATTTAATACAATTCTTTATAAGTCACGATGAAAAGATCTTGGATCATCATCCCTAATTTCCATTCATGGCTATCATTGTCAGACTTCCTGCAGGCTGTTGCTAGTGAAAGAGAGAATGCATATGGTATTCTACTTGCACAACCATTTTAGCGAAAAGACCGTGACGTCCTTTCCAATTGCGAGATTACATGGCTCTTCTTCAAGCGCAGGAAAGTTTGAAATCGTCGTAGTTACCAATGATGTCATAACCAAACGATCATAAGTGAATACAAATCCTGAAAATATTGTGGGTCGAGTGCAAGGAACGTACGTGAATACAAAGCTCGTTATTGGACTTGATTTCTTCATGGTTTTCACTCTCGTCTTTCAAAATATGGAGTATAGCGACAACACTTTGGAGATCCAGGGAACCGACAGTTACGATTAGTTGTAGTGTGAGTATGGCGTGGTTGGAGGAACGGGCAAGTTCAAGTTTTCTCGTGGCTATGGGGCTGTTACCACGGAATCTGTTTCCGGACCCAATGCTTTTCTCAAATTCAACACCACCTTTCGTATTCCTTCTTAGTTGAAAGATTGTGGAAATGTTTCCTTGTCTGAACTGTACTTAACCATCAGGTTCTTTCAAGTAAATAAGATCATTTTATCACAAATTACAAATAGGGTTGATTGAAGTAGGATACAAGAAGTATATTTCTTGTTTTTGTTGTGATGGTTTTAAGCTTATTTTTGTTAGTTGTTGGTAGTATATATATATATATATATGAGAAAATATATATCTTACTTTTTTTTTAATATATCCCAAATTTGAACTCTTAAATTACTTTGAATTTGTTAAAAAAAATAATCAATTATAATAAAATTTTATTATAATTTGATTAAAAAATAATAATACAATATTCTTTAATACTAATAATATTATAATATTACGAAAACAATTTAAAAAAAAATATTCCTAGAACACTAATCCACATATCACAAGCTATGTACGCGTTACACGTAGAAGAGTATTGAATACTTTTTCACATGATATAATGGTAATGATCGTTATAAATCAAAGTTATAAATGAAATGAAAAAAAAATATAAAAGATCGAAACTTTATCTAAATTTTAGTTGTCACTCTCTATCATTACATTTAAAAAAAAAGGAATTTCAAAATCTTATCATAACCTTAACACTTTTAACAAGTAAAACTTTACCTGAAACTTACTCTTCGACCCTAAGTATTTAGGCTCTTTTTTATCTTGTTGCTTGAAGTAAAAGCTACAATGATCAAGCAATTTGTGATAGATTTTAAAGTAAAATCTACAATGATCGAGCAATTTGTGATAGTTCTTAGCATAAACTTTGGCCCAACCTTATTCATTGTTGTGACACCTTGATAATTCTTCTTCCTTTTGCTTAAGGTCCGTTAGAGCTGCAATCTTTCATAATAGATCAATTACATCAAGTCCATGATCACCATAAATACATTCAATGCACTTTAAATTTTTCATTTTTATAGCAACTTTTGTATATATTTTTGGTTGGTGTCAATTAGGACACTACATTAAACATTATATGACACATAATTTAATGAAAAATAGTTTTTTATTATAAGACAAGGATACGAGTAATGATTAGTAACAAATTATCATGAATGTATATGAAAATAATATTATATGTTAGGGACATTAGATTCTTCATGCTTTTAAGTTTCAACCAATAAGATAATATCAACTTTATTAGGAATTCAACTTAATCTATTACCTTTATACTATGGAAAGGCTAACAAAGCCAAAGAATGTCCAATTAAAGTTATATATAGAGAGAGAGGGACCATGTAAGTATTCCCAACAACCAAAGAGGTAAGACTTTGACTCACTTTCTAGCTAGTAGAAATAAAAAATACCCATTTGCTAATAAAATAGTCATGTATATCTCAAGGAACTGATGGGCCAATTGGAAAGTATATGAATAAGGAAAACATTTCAATGGAACAGTCGTGCAAGGAACCCTATCGATTACCCTATTGATTATTTTCACTTATTAATTAGTTTTGCATATGCATGTGATTATTAAATTCAAACATTTAGGAATAATATATGTAGGGCCAATAGAAAGTGTGTATTCTCCTAAAATCCAGAACAACATATACAATATATACATAGAGCTAAATTAGACAACATACATTCCTCTTGCTAAAATAATTTTTCATACTTGTTAGCTATTTTGAAGTTTTTTTAGTTAAAACCATATTTACTTTAATTGTGTGCTCATGTACGTTCACATACATAGCCCATGATAACTCATTAGAGACTTATGTATAGAAAGATTAATATTTATAACAATTAAAAGAGGAAAGAGTTCCTTGAAATATGACAAGGGTGATCACAAATGTAAATTTCCAAATTGGAACACATGGTCAATGGTTTTCCTTTCAAATACCATGACAGATATTCCATGTGCCTTATCTACGTGTCTTTATTATACATGTCATGTAGTACCTAATGTAAATTTCAAACTTGAAAACACAAAGCCATTTTTTTTCCTTTCAAGTACCACAACATACATTCCATGTATCTTATCTACTTGTCTTTATTATACATTTCATCTAGTAACTGACTAACCCACTACTTTAAACATCTCTTGCAGACTCACAATTGACACCCATTTCACAATCCCTTAACAAATCCTATAGGGTTGGAGGAAATTATAGTTAGAATTTGTTCATAAACAATAAGTCATATAAATTGAGATGACTAATAAAATATAAAAAACATTCACTTGGTTTATGCCTATTTCAAGAATCGGTAGGGGTTGCAAATATAATTTTTTTTCTAACAACTTTCCACAAGTTAAAGAATAATTCTAAATTATTATTTTTTCATTGAGTCTATTAACTCAATTCATTAATGATACATAATTATAATGAGCTTGGAGCAAGACTAACTAGATTACACATACATTAGTCATCTCTTATGTTATCCCTCGAGATGTTACAGGTTGTTATTGGAACAATGTTGAGGTACCCCACGGGCTAAAACTCAGGATGAGTCTTAAATCCATATATGCAATATTTTTTTGTTGGCATTCCATGCTATCACTGGTCTCTTTGTGTGTCATTAGTTGAATTTTGAGTTGGCCCCATATGGGAAACTAACGTGGTACTGGACTATCGAAGATCAGGGATTTGTGTTGTGTCTTTCTTGGATGGTTAAATGTTTTAGTAGCTCAATCTCCTGGTGGGGCGATGAGCCTGTTGGCTGAGTGATCTCGATACACTTTGAGAATAAGATCGGATTTGGGAAGTTGATTTGGCACCCAATCGAAATTGAACTGTTCATCTTCCTTGATCAAATATGCATTGAAAAAAATAGTTGAGGGTATAAAAATTCCATCATTGAAGTCAACATAGTCCACATGGTGGCTTATGATTCACTCTAATAGGTGCTTCATTGGCATTTTATGTTTTCATTGACCCTTCTTCATATCCTAGGTGGAATGTTGAGTTGGCTCCATGTGAAAGGATGACATGGACATCAGATTGAAAGCCATATGAAGAAGTGCTTTGTTGAAATTTTAACTCCCATGGGCCTGGTGGGATGATTCTTTGGTAGACCCAGCACAAGATGACATGGAAAATGGATCATGAATAATATGGGAAGTGTTTCAATTGAGGGTCGGGGCCACTAATCTTTGACGATAAGATCATATTTGGATCGTCGATATCGCACCTCATCAAATTGAGACCATTGATATTTAACCAAATTCCTCTCTTTGGACTTATCACTAGGATTAGACATAGATAGCAGATCTCACCTTAGTTTGGTAGGCTATACACATGTTGATGTGGCAAGGATTATAAGAAATTATAGAGAATTTTATTTTTTGAAGTCTAGTGGCCCAGTGGCTCAGTGCACTTGGGGGTCGAATACCATATCTAGGCCATCAATATTTCATCTGATCAGATTAGGGCCATTGATATCCAAAAATATCTCACTTCTAAGGCTTGTTAACTCTCATGCATGTTCAAGGTGCTATATGATCATCAACGACCAATCTTCCTCATCTGTATTCATATGATCCGTCGAATCCCACATGTTCATTGGTGCCTGGTTCCTAGACCTTGGTATTGTGGCAAGCTCTATGGCTAATGAAACTTAGTATCTTTATGGGTGCAATAGGCCTTATTTAACCTCCAATAAGAGCCTAAGTTATTATATATTTCCTTAGGTGCAAAAGGGCATGCTTTTTATGTTGTTTTATTCCATTTTTCTTGAACTACATTGATTCTTGATTGTTCAAAAGATCTGGAAGCTCACCCTCTATCTCTAACATGCTCATTCTCCTTCTTATAACCTCATTAAAACCTCAAATATATGACGGGAATAAATAGGGATGACCTCTACCCATTTTGTGAAGTAATTTTTGGCTATCAAAATCCATTTATGTTGTCCACTTGCATTTGGATTTATTTCACCATTTATGAGAGCCACAACATTTTCTTTCCTACAAACATTTGAAATCATATACATGTTATAACCATGCAATTGGCATTTGAAAACAATGAGGGCTAATAATAACCATCTATGAGGATCTTGAATGTAGTGGCTCTCTAAGCATGGTGACCCCCACATAGTCCCTTGTGAAGCTTAGTAACAATGCCTTCAATTTTATCTTCAATGAATAAATTTAGCAATATTCCTCCTCGATCCTTCAAGCCGTTTTGTTAGTTTATAGGCCTCATTCCAAGACTCATTGTGTTTCTTTATAATTGGTCAAGGAAAACATCCATCAGGCACCTTATCTATGGGCCAAGGAAAACTTTTTTTGTGCACCTTTCCAATGGGCCAAGGTGATTTTCATCACGTGCCTTTCTAATGGGTGAAGGAATAATTTCATTTCATTCCTTGCCAAGGGGCCAAGTTGACTTATATCATGCAACTTTTGGATAGACCAAGGTGACTTATCCATCAATTATAACCATCCACACTAGTGCAACAAAGCTACCCAACTCCACTCTAGGTGAGGGTGTTACATCGCCCCCTACTAAAAATCATTGTTGTCTTTAAAAACATCCTTGAGAACCTCCTTTCCTCAATTCACCATCAGAATCCATGCATTTATTCGCAATTGACACCTGACTCAACACATTGTTCAAGTCAAATATGTTATTCAACTTTTCTCCTCCCACTCCATGGACAAGTGCCACTTGCCCAATTCTGTCACCAATTCCTCTAGCAGTTGTTTCCTTCCACTGTAGTGGTTGTAATCATGTTTTTCACTACTGCCACCATCTCCTATGAATGTATTCTGACCTCCATCAGGGAGATCAACCAAAATGTTGAAGAGTTAAACTGTCACATCTATAATTCAACCACCTTTCTCATGCTTCTAAACATTTATGTCTTCTCAAGTCTAGAGCTAGTTGGGTGATCAGTATAACTATCATGTCCAATCCTTGAGAATGTACCTCCCTGTGCCCAAACATAGTCTTTTCCATATGAATTTTGGTCATTTTTTCTAACCTTGATGGAATAAGGAAATGTAACTACCTTATGAGGAGAGATCAAAATGTTTTCCAAATACATAATAGGCCAAAAGATCCACACATACCATAAATATAAATATCTCAATACAACAAGATTCTTCCTCCACACCTCTACTATGAAGAGTAGTATGAACAAAGGGGAGAATAATATATGGATCAGGATATGGAACTCAATATGCTCTTTCATCTAGATGACCATTTGAATGTGGTGTCTGACTTGTTTCCCCTTATTGGATATAAGGTTCTACTCATGCTGGAGGAACACGAAGACAAACCCTAAGGTAAAAATATCTACCTGCAAGAAGATTTGTTCGATATATCCCCAACATATCTAAAAATGGTTTCTAATAATATCATAATCCAGGTGAGGGATAATTTTCATGAGATAATACCTAGGTTAGATGACCCTAAATTTACAAGTGCTATTGTATATGCCCATATATGGAAGTGGTCAACTTTTGTATATGTCCATGTACATAAGTGCTTCCATATATGTGCATTTATGGAAGCCAACCACTTTCGTATATGCAAATTTAAGGAAGGGCTTCCATATATGAACATTTAGATAAGTCACCCTTCATATATGTGCATTTACGGAAGCCACCTTCCGTAAATTTGCATATATTGAAGCACTTATGTATATGCGCATTTACGAAAGCCACCTTCCATATCTGTGCATACACAAAAGTGGTTGGATTCTGTATGATCATTTATGCAAGTTTTTAGCTTTTGTATATGTGTATTTATAGAATCCACCTTCTTTGAATGCACATATATTGAATCACTTTTGTAAGTACGTATTTATGGAAGGTGGATTTCATATATGCACATATATGGAAGTTTTTTGACTTCCATATATGAGAATTTACGAAGGTGGATCGCTTCTCTATATGCATATTTATGGAAACCACCATTCATAAATGCACATATATTGAAGCACTTATGTATATGCACGTTTACGGAAGCCACCTTTCGTAAATGCGTATATCTTGAATAAATTTTGTATATGCACATTTACGAAAACCACCTTCAGTAAATGCACATTTACGAAATCCACTTTTCATAAATGTACATTTACGAAAGCCACTTTTCATAAATGCACAGATATTGAAACACTTTCATATATGCGCATTTACAAAATCCACCTTTTGTATATGCAACTTCCATATATGTGCATATACCGAAGTGGTCATTTTCAGTATATGCGCATAGTATACAGAAGTGATTATGTATATGCCCATTTATGGAAGTGCTTCCATATATGCACATTTATGGAAGCCACCTTCTATATACGTGTCTTTCATACATGTGCATATATGAAAGTGGTCGAATTTTGTATATACGTATATAAGGAAGTACTTCTGTAAATGTGCATTAATGGAAGTTGTCCACTTCCATATATGCACATTTAAAGAAGGGCTTCCATATATGTTCATTTTAGGAAGCCACCTTCCATATATGTCCATTTACAGAATCCACCTTCCGTAACTGCACATATATTGAAGCACTTCCATATATGTGAATTTATAGAGGCCACCTTATGTATATGAGGATTTTGTATATGTGAATATATGGAAGTGGTTGAACTCCATATAAGAACATTTATGAAAATGTGCATTAATGGAATCCACCTTCTATAAATGTGCATCTACAAAAGCCACCTTTCATAGATGCACATATATTGAATCACTTTCGTATATATTCATTTATGGAATCCACCTTCCGTATATGTGGCTTCCATATATGTGCATTTACAAAAGTCTTTGTCTTCCGTATATTTGCATATACAAAAGTGGTTGGCTTCTATATATACATATTTACAGAAGTCACTTTCCGTATATGTGGATATATTGAAGCACTTTTGTATATGTGCATTTATGGAAGTTGTCCACTTTCGTATATGTAACTTTTGTACTTGCACATATACCGAAGTGGTGAACTTCCCTATATGCACATATACTGAAGTGATTCCATATATGAGCATGTATTGTATCCAACCACTTCCTTATATGGGCATTTAAGGAAGGGATCCCATATATGTGCACTTATGTAAGCCACCTTCCATATATGTACATTTACGGAAGCCACCTTCCCTCAATGAGCATATATTGAAGCGCTTTAGTATATTCGCATTTACGAAAGACACCTTCCATATATGAAACTTATGTATATGTGAATATAATAAAGTGGTAAACTTCCATATATGCACATTTAAGGAAGTGGTAGACTTCTGTATATGCATACTTATGGAAGACACATTTTGTAAATGCACACATACGGAAGCTACCTTCCATAAATGTGCATATACGAAATCCACCTTCCACATATGCGCATATACGAAAGTGCTTCTGTACATGTGAATTTATGGAAACTTACCATTTTCATATATGTGCACTTAAGGAAGTGCTTCCATATATGTGCATTTATGAAAACCACCATCCATATATATGTGCATTTATGGAAGCCACCTTGCATAAATGTGTATATATTGAAGCACTTTCGTATATGTGCATTTATGAAATCCATATTTTATATATGCAACTTCTATATATTGACATTTACAGAACTGTTCGACTTCCATATATGTGTATTTATAGAACCCCCTTCTATAAATGCGTGTATATTGACGCACTTCAATATATGCGCATTTATAGAAGCCACATTTTGTATATGCAACTTTTATATATGCACATATACAAAATTGGTCAAATTCCATATAAGCGCATTAATGGAAGTGTTTTGGTATATGCGCATTTATGGAAGTGCTTCCATATATTCACATTTATAGAAGCCACATTCTTTGTATGTGACTTCCATATATGCGCATATACAGAACTGACCGACTTCTGTATATGCACATATATGGAAGTGTTTTTTTATATGTGCATTTATGAAATCCAACCACTTTCATATATGCGCATTTAAGGAAGACACTCCATATATGTGCATTTATGGAAGCCACCTTTCATATATGAGACTTCCATATAGGTTCATATATGAATGTAGTCAACTTTTGTATATGCAAATTTACAGAAGTGGCCAACTTTTGTATATGTGTATTTATGGAAACCACCTTCCATAAATGCGCATATGTTGAAACAATTCTATAAATTCACATTTACAAAAGCAACCTTCCGTAAATGCGCATATATTGAATCACTTTTGGATTTACGCATTTATAGAAGCCACCTTCTATCTATGCAACTTTCATATAAACGCATATACAGAAGTGGCCATATATGTGCATATATGAAAGTGGTCAATTTTATGTATGTGCATTTACAGGAGTGGCCAACTTCTGAATATTAATATCTATGGAAGACACCTTCTCTAAATGCGCATACATTGAATCACTTTCTTAAATGTGCATTTACGAAAGCCACCTTCCCTAAATGCACATATATTGAATCACTTTCATATATGTGCATTTAAGAAAGACACCTTCCATATGTGTGCATATACAAAAGTGGTCGACTTCTGTAGATGCACATGTAAGAAAGTGCTTCCGTGTATGCATATTTATGGAATTACTTTCATATATGCACATTTACAGAATCTACCTTCCATATATTTGGATTTTGTATATGCACATATATGGAAATGATTGAATTTTTTGTATGTACATATACAAAAGTGCTTATGTATATGTGCAATTATGGAAGCCGACCACTTTCGTATATGCACATTTACCGAACAGATTCCATATTTTCACATAGATGCAAGCTACCTTTTGTAAATGAACATATATGAAAACACTTTCATATATGCCCATTTGCATAAACCACCTTTCATATATGAAACTTTTGTATATGCACATATACAAAAGTGATTTCATATATCCAACTTCCCTAAATGATCATATACGAAAGTGGGTGACTTTTGTATATGCGGATACACATAAGTTATTCTATATATGTGCATTTATGGAACTCGACCACTTTCGTATATGTGCATTTACATAAGGGATTTCATATATGCGTATTTATGGAATCCACCTTCCATATATGTGCATTTATGGAAGCCATCCTCCGTAAAGGAACATATATTGAAGCATATATACAAAAGTGCTTCTGTATATGCGCATTCATGGAACCCGCCCATTTTCGTATATGTGCATTTACAAAAGGGATTCCATATATGCGCATTTATGGAAGCCACCTTCCATATATGCACATATACGGAAGCCATCCTCTGTAAATGTACGTATATTTAAGCACTTCCATATATATGCATTTACAGAAGACACTCAGTATATTCGCATATATGGAAGTGCTAGGACTTTGTATATGCATATATATGAAATTTATTTCGTATATGTGCATATATGGAAGTGCTTCCATTTATGTGAATTTACAGAAGCCAACTTCCAAATATGTGGCTTCCATATATCTTCATATACGAAAGTGGTCAACTTCTGTATATGTGCATATATGGAAGTGCTTCGTTATATGTGAATTTATGGAAGATGACCACGACCACTTATGTATATGCACATTTATGGAAGGGATTCAATATATGCACATTTATGAAAGCCACCTTCTAACTGAATGGAATCCATGAGTGCCCTGGATTGTTTTGAATTCATGCCACTGTGATCAATCTGCATTGACCACCTCCCAAAAATATCTATGTACATGTTCTCTCTTGTGTGATTGGTTTTCATGGGTTCATTCCCCCTCTCCCATTACTGAAGAACACCATTCAATAATGGATTTTGCATCTCGGATGAGGGAAGTAGTTGTGAAATTCATTTCTTTCCTGCATAACGATCTTTTTATGCATGCACATGCTCCATCATGCTCCCATTTCCTGTTCCTAGAATCAAAATAGTTCCAAATCTGTGGTACCTTGAGTTTTTTGTACAACATACACAACCATTGAAATACATAATCATTTTTTAACTGACCTGTGCAAGCATATGACCAAATCAAATGTTGATTCATCTCTATGTTCTTCTCCTTAAGGTGATTGTAAAACAACTGAAAGCAATGTTTTACATAGGATAAGTCACGGAACATATCATTTCTTATGTAGAAGTGACACTCCTTCAATATAAATCTATATTATGTGTTATTATTCAGTCCATGAATGTATGTGATATGGAACATTATCTTGACTTTCTCTGAGTGATAATATTGGCTTTGAATTTCATTTTTCAGTTGAAGGGTGTAGTTCTCTGCAAAATCAACCACTGATAACATAGTACCAACGAGAAATGTATCTTTTCATATTATAAAATGACCATATTTCCATTGAGCCACATGAACATTTTGAACATAATTTCATGTCTTTACAATGAATTCCTTCATGAAGTCACATACTCATACTTGGGAAGTCAACAATTGTATATTTTTTCTTTCCTATCTTCCATCAATATCATATGTGACATATTTAAATCTTTGCAAGGAAACCTCCTTCCTCCCCAATTCATGCTCATCGCTTACATGGATGCACTTGCTTAGTAATGTCATTCCACTGTGCCTAGGCCATGTCCCATCTAAGCAAGTTTTTTGATAAAATGTACAACCCTCTAGTCTTGTACACAAGATGTTGTGAATAAAGTGTCGAGATGACGGATAAGTTTCAGGAATAAAGTGTCGTAGGATGACTTATTAAATCCACAATATAACCTGTTATCATTTCAAAAGGGTATCATATAAAAACATGATATATATATATATATATATATATATGTGTGTGTGTGTGTGTGTGTGTGTGTGTGTGTGTGTGTGTGTGATAATAATAACCGCACTCAATGTTATATCTACAATAACATGTGTTACAAATTATGTTTATTCGAACATACCAAGGCTTGAATTTATGGAAAGATCTTTGGCCCAAGTTAAATGCACTATGTACTGTCTTGAATATCTCAAATGTTTTTGTCTATGTAATTTCATGAAAGTGTTTAATATTGGGTTCACGGTCCCTACATACCCTTCTCAATTTTAATACATATTTTTGGTTGGAAGATGGCCTAGTGTTCTCATGCCGGAAATCTTATACTGGTCCCTTAACTGCTCCAATTAACTTCATATTAGAAAAATGTAGCCTACCAGTGAAGGCCCACAAATATGTTTGGCCACCTCTATCTAGTCTATCTCATCTATGAAAATACTTTCTAAGGGTTTTTTACATTGCATTTCATGAGGTGTGAGGTTTGTTGTAGAAAACGATGTTTTCATGTTATCTTGCTAGAAATTGATTGTGTCAAGACACGTCGATCTACATTGCGGTATTTAGAATGAGATTTCTTACCAATTCTTTGAAAAACATCTACAAGGTTTCTAATAATATGATGACTTGTTTCCAAACTTTTGACTGTTTTAATGCCTACAATTCTCCTAACAACAGTCAAACTTCTAGATTTTAACAAATCCAAAAATAATTGAATTTTAGCACCATTGGATTTTGGTTCAAAATATTCTTTAATGATTTTATAAGAATGATAATAAATAGTATGTTTATGTAACTTAACTTAAAGTGATTATATACCACTTTCATTGACATGAATGCATTTAGGAGTTCTTCGCCGCACAAAGCTTAATCTAGGTAGCGATGATGAACCCCTATTCTGGCACTCTTGACCTCCTTGTTGTGGAGTTAATAAAGTTGTAGTTCTTTCCCCTTCAATCACTGGTATATAAAATACTTGATCCATATCGATCTCGTTAGCCATCCACATTTTCCATTGAATCGCCATTTTGATCCTGTGGTTTTGATAAACCATGATATTCACTTTTTTTATTGCGAATGGAATGTAATATCATCTTCATTTGTTAATTATAGACATCATGTAATGATTTCCTAGTATTCTTATGTACATGCCTACAACATAGCGTTAATACATAGGATTCCATTAGAACTCTGCAGTTAAGCACGCTCAAGCTAGAGTAGTATTGGGATGGGTGACCACCCACAAAGTCCTAGTGTTTTACATGCCTCTGGCATTTTATAAACTTAGTCCAATTTCTCCCACATGCATCATGGAAATTGTTCCCCTCTCACTCTCTCATATGTAATCGAGGTGAAGGAGGCCCTTTAAGAATGCAATGGAGTGTGATGTAACTATTGTGAATGAAGCATAGCCAACATCTCTTTCCTTTCAGAGATAGGCTACCCCATTCTGCCAGTTTGTCTTCTATAGTGTTTTTCTATCTTATTCAGTAATAGAAATTGGGTTTCACTTTATTTATGTGTTCTCTTCTATATTTTTTATGTATTTCATTGTTATATATTGGTTATATTTTTGTCTTCATGTCATTCTCAAAATAATCATGATAAGTGGTATCAGAGAAATCTACTCCTTGTTATTTCTTAGAGAAGATCCCTGATGAGGTCAAGGTATAGAGATTTGGGTCTTGAGATAGTTTTTCTTGAGTACAACCACTCTCACTAGCCCAAGAAACACCCTATGGCGGAACAAAAGAGAGATGACAGAGCAGGATATCCTTTCAATATTATTCTCAAGGAATCTCTCATGCGACAGAGGAACGAGATGATGGAAAATGTTTCTCAGATCCTTCAAAGACTACCGATGGCAGCGAATGAGGCAGATTTGAAAAGAAGCCATTTTGCAAGTGTGACGCCCTTCAAGGTATAAGTCAATTTTTATATCCCCTTATTTGAAGGGATGATATATGCATATGCTCTAGAAAAATGGTTGAATCTTCTAGAAGGTTATCACTCTATTAAAAAAAATCGATAGTGAAAATATCACCTTTGCGCTTCTTAAATCTATTCCCCATGTCAGAGCTTGGTGGGAAGGTTACTGGGAGAGGTACATCATGGATGAATCTACACTATTTGGGAGAGAACACACTTGGGTGGCCTTTGTATATGCCATAAAGGAGGAGTTCTACCATGTCAGAAACTATGATGACCAATACATGAGATGGATAATTTTGCATAAAAAAAGAGACCAAATGGTGTTGGAGTACACCAACATCTTTCAAACCTTGCACTCAAAGCTAGGTATCAAAGACTCTGAGTGGCACCTAGTTTTCAAGTACCACAGTGATATACACAGGTACATCCAAACATAGATGGATTTCTTGGAAATCTCCTCTCTCGGAGCTTCTTATAGATATGAAGTCAAAATTAAGAAGAAATTCAAGGAGCAGAGTAAGTGGGAGGAGCATGGAAAAGGAAACTCTAACTCACATAATGAAGGACAAAGAAAGGAATGAAAACCTTAAGAGAGCTAGCCCCAGATGTAGGAAAACAAGGGTAACGATAAGTCTAAGAAAGACATTGGAAAGTGGTGTGAGTTCCAAAAAATCCCTTAGCACAACACTGATGAATGTCACTCAATACAGTCATTGGTGGCTAAGATCAAAGACAAAGAGTTGAACCCCAACTTGGACCCTGATTTAGAAAATAATAAAAGGAGACAAATCATTGATGCAAAACCCAATGGTATTGTCACAGCTACAACAATCCAACCAGAAGAGGATATTGAGGAGGGGGAGTGACTCTTCCATTCACATATGTGGGTGAAGGGGACCCCATTGCATTTGATTGTTGATAGCGGAAGCCAAAAGAAAACAATCTCAACAGAGGTTGTCAAGGATTTTGATTTTACAACAAAAACACACCTAGAACCATACAACATCGGGTGGCTTCGCGAGGGTCAATATCTTCATGTCAGCCAACAATGTCACCTATCCTACGGCATCAAGCCCTTCAAGGATGTTGTAGACAACACTGTTGTGATGTTGCCCCACTAGAAGTATGTGATGTTTTATTATCCCAACCATATATGTGGAGGCATCATTTTTTTCATAAGTCTCGACCCCATAGCATCATTGTTACTCTAGGGGGTCAGCTATGCAAGAGACCAGAGGTAGTTTTGACTATTTTCCCACCAAAACAATGCCACAAAGTAATCTTTCATACTGCAAGGTTTAGCCTCTTCACAATCCGATCACAAGGTGAACAAAAGGATAGTGCAACCATTGCAGACTCATCCCAAGACCTTTCTATCTAGCCTAAGAAGATTGAAAAGATTCTATAAGAGTACCAAGATGTTCTTGTTGCATCTACACAGGTGCCTCCACATTGCCTAGTCAAGCAAGGTTATAACATAACCCTTCATACTCTTCATGATACATCTTCACCAAAATATTCCTCCCACAATCAGGTAGATCATGTAGCTAGATTGGTTGAATGGATCCAACCCCTCCAACAACACATTCATGACAACCTTCAACAGGCTAAGCATGATAGCTTCTTCAACAAGGCAAGCAACACACGAAGCTTCAGATCTAGTAGAAGTATTCTCGTCTCCCAAGGGAACTTGATGCAATGGGGACCATTTATTTCTAAGGGGGGAGGAATGATCCAAATGGCTCTCGGTGCCCATACACCTTTTCCACTGAATCACCATTTTGATCCTATGGTTTTGATAAACCACAATATTCACCCTTCTGATGGAGAATGGAATGTAATATGATCTTCATTTTTTAGTTATATACATGATGTAATGATTTCCTAGTGTTCTTATGTACATGCCTACAACATAGCGTTAATGCATCGGATTCCATTAGAACTCTATAGTTAAGCACGTTCAGGCTAGAGTAGTATTGAGATGGGTGACGTCCTGGGAAGTTCTAATGTTTTACATGCCTATGACATTTTATAAACTTAGTCCAATTTATGCCACATGCATCATGGGAATTTTTGTCCTCTCACTCTCTCATATATAATTGAGGTGAAGGAGGCCCTTTAATCATGCAATGGAGTGTGATGTAAAACTTGTTGCGAATGAAGCATAGATAACATTTCTTTCCTTTAAGAGCTAGGCTACCCCATTCTACTAGTTTGTGTTCTACAATGTTTTTCTATCTTATTCATTAATAGAAGTTGGGTTTCACCTTATTTATGTGTTCTCTTCTATATATTTTGTGTATTTCATTGTTATATCTTGTTTATATTTTTGTGTTCATGTCGTTCTCAAAATAATACGTAGTCTAGTAATAGGATGGGTGACCTCCCTGGAATTCCTAGTGTTTTACATGCCTATAGAATTTTATAAAATTAGTCCCATTTATCCCACATGTGTCATGGGAATCATTCTCTTCTCACTCTCTCATATAAAATTGAGGCGAAGGAGGCTCTTTAAGGATGAAATGGAATGTGATGTAAATCTTATTGTTAATGAAGCATAATAGACATATCTTTCCTTTTAGAGATAAGCTACATCATTATGCTAGTTTTTTTTCTACATTGTTTTTCTATCTTATTCAGTAATATAAGTTGGTTTTCACTGTAATTTTGTGTTCTCTTGTATATTTTTTTGTGTATTTCATTGTTATATCTCGGTTATATTTTTTTCTTCATGTCATTCTCAAAATAATCTAGATAAGTGGTATCAAAGCAGTATGATCCTTGTTATTTCTCACAGAAGATATTCGATGAGGTCAGGATATAGAGATTTGGGTCTCAAGATAGTTTCTCTTGAAGAAAACCTCTCTCATTATCCCAAGAAACCACCCATGGAAAAAAAAATGAGATATGAAAGAGCAGGAGATCCTTTGAAGATTATGCTTGAGGAATCTCTCGTGTGACAGAGGATCGAGATGATGAACAATTTCGCTCATATCCTTTGAAGACTACAGATGGTAATGGCTGAGGAATATTTGACAAGAAACCATTTTGCAAGTGAGACACCCTTCAAGGTACAAGTCAATTTTTATATCCCCTTATTTGAAGGCCATATAGATGCATATGCTCTTGAAAAATGGTTGAATATGCTAGAAGGTTATTACTCTATCCAAAAAAAAATCGACATTGAAAAGATCACCTTCATGCTCCTTAAATCCCTTCTCCATGTCAGAGCTTGGTGGGAAGGTTACTGGGATAGGTACATTGTTGTTGAATCTACACTATTTGGGAGAGAACCCACTAGGGTGGCCTTTATAGATGGCATAAAGGAGGAGTACTACCGTGTCAGAGACTATGATGACCAATACATGAGATGGACAAATCTATGTCAGAAAAGGGATGAGTCGGTGTCAGAGTACACCAACATATTTCATACTTTGCGTTAAAATCTAGGTATCAAAGACTCCGAGAGGCACTTGGTTTTGAAGTACTGCAGTGGTCTACATAAGTACATCCAAATAGAGATGGATTTCTTAGACATCTCCTCAAAGGGATATGCTTATCGATATATAGTCAAAATTGAGTAGAAATTCAAGAAACAGAGTAAGTGGGAGAAAAATGGAAAAGAAAAATCTAACTCACATAATGAAGGACAAAGCAAGGAAGGTCAAACTCAAGACAGACAACCTCGGATGAAGGAAAACAAGAGTAATGGGAAGTATAAGAAATACATTGGAAAATGGTATGAGTTCCACAAAATCCCTTGGCACAACACTGATGAATGTCACTCAATACAGTCATTGGTGTCCAAGATCAAAGACAAAGAGCCAAATCCTGACTTGGAACCTGATTCAGAAAAAAATAAAAGGAGATGGAACATTTATGAAGAGCCCACTACTATTGTCACAACTACAACAATCCAACCAGAAGAGGATCCTAAGGAGGGGGAGTGACTCTTCCATTCAAATATGTGGGTGAAGGGGACCCCATTTCATTTTATTATTGATAGTGGAAGCCAAAATAACATCATCTTAGTAGAGGTTGTCAAACATTTATATTTTCCAACAACACCACATCCACAACTATACAACATCGGGTGGCTTCGCCAGGGTGAAGATCTCCATATCAGCCAACAATGTTGCATGTCCTACAACATCAATCCCTTCAAGGATGAGTTATTATGTGATGTTTCCCCACTATAAGTGTTTGATGTTCTATTAGGCCAATCATATACGTGGATTTTTCATATTGTTTATCAGTCTCGACCCCGTAGCATCATTGTTACTCTACTGGGTCAACTATACAAGATACCAGAGGTAGTTTTGACTATTTTCCCACCAAAACAATGTCGCAAAGTAATCTCTCATACTACAAAGTTTATCCGCTTCACAATCTGATTAGAAGGTGAAAAAAAGGACACTACAACCATTGCAGCCTCATCCCAATACATTTATATCCAGCATAAGAAGATTGAAAATATTGTAGAAGAGTACCAAGATGTTCTTGATTCATCTACAGGGGTGCCTCCACACTGCCCTTTTAAGCAAGGTTATAACATAACCATTCATAAAATTCATGCTACATATTCATCGATAGAGTCCTTCCACACTCAGGTAGATCATGTAGCTAGATTGGTTGAACAGATCCAACCTCTCCAAAAACACATTCATTACAACCTTCAACAAGCTAAGCATGATATCTTCTTCAGCAAGGCCAGAAACACATGAAACTTCAGATCTAGCAGAACTCTTTTCATCTCCCAAGGGAACTTGATGCAATTGGGACAATTTATTTCTAAGGGGGGAGGAATGATCCAATTGGATCTCGGTGGCCATACACCTTTTCCACTGAATCACCATTTTGAGCCTGTGGTTTTGATAAACCATGATATTCAACCTTCTCATGGGGAATAGAATGTAATGTCATATTCATTTGTTAATTATATACATCATGTAATTATTTCCTAATGTTCTTAGGTACATGCCTACAACATAGATTTAATGCACTAGATTCCATTAGAACTCCGCAATTAAGAATGCTCAAGCTAGAGTAGTACTAGGATGGGTGATAGCCTTGGAAGTCCTAGTGTTTTACATGCCTATGACATTTTATAAACGTACTCCAATTTATCCCACACGCATCATGGGAATTGTTCTCCTCTCACTCTCTCATATATAATTGAGGTTAAGGAGGCCCTTTAATCATGCAATGATGTGTGATGTAAATCTTGTTGTGAATAAAGAATAGCCAACAACTTTTTATTTTAAGAGATAGGATACCACATTCTGCCAGTTTTTGTTCTACAATGTTTTTCTATCTTATTCAGTAATAGAAGTTGGGTTTCATTGTATTTATGTATTCTCTTCTATATGTTTTGTGTATTTCATTTTTTATCTTGGTTATAATTTTGTCTTCATGTCGTTCTCAAAATAATCTGTAGAGTAGTACTGGGATGGGTGACCTCCCTGGAAGTCCTAGTGTTTTACATGCCTATGGAATTTTATAAACTTACTCCAATTTATCCCACATGCATCATGGGAATTGTTCTCCTCTCACTCTCTCATGTATAATTGAGGTGAAGGAGGCCCTTTAAACATGCAATGGAGTGTGATGTAAATCTTATTGTGAATGAAGCATAGTCGACATCTCTTTCCTTTCAAATATACATTACCTAATTCTGCCAGTTTTTGTTCTACATTGTTTTTGTATCTTATTCAACAATAGAAGTTGGTTTTCACTGTATTTCTGTGTTGTCTTCTATATTTTTTGTGTATTTAATTTTTATATCTCGGTTATATTTTTATCTTCATGTTGTTCTCAAAATAATCTGGATAAGTGGTATCGGAGCAATATGCTTATTTTTATTTCTGAGAGAAGATCTTCGACGAGGTCAGGGCATAGAGATTTGTGTCTCGAGATATTTTCTCTTGAAGAAAACCTCTCTCACTATCCCAAGCAACCTCCCATGGTATAAAAGAAGAGAGATGATAGAGCAGGATATCCTTTCAAGATTATGTTTGAGGAAGCTCTTGTGTGACAGAGGAACGAGATGATGGAAAACTTCAAAGACTACCGATGGCAGCAACTGAGGCATATTTGACAAGAAGAAATTTCGAAAGTGCAACACCCCTCAAGGTACAAGTCAATTTTGATATCCCCTTATTTGAAGGCCAGATAGATGCAAATTCTCTAGAAATATGGTTGAATATGCTAGAAGGTTATTACTCTATCCAAAACTTTTTCGACAGTGAAAAGATCACCTTTGTGCTCCTTAAATCCCTTCCCCATGTTAGATCCTAGTGGGAAGGTTACTGGGAGAGATACACTACAAATGAATCTATAATATTTGGGAGAGAAACCACTTGGGTAGCCTTTGTAGATGTCATAAAGGATGAGTAATACCCTTTCAAAGACTATGATGACCAATACATGAGATGGACAACTCTGCGTCAGAAAAGAGACGAGACTGTGTCAGAGTACACCAACATATTTCATACTTTGTGCTCAAATCTAGGTATCAAAGACTCTGAGAGGCACCTTGTTTTGAAGTAATACAGTGGTCTACATAATTGCATCCAAACATAGATGGATTTCTTGGACATCTCCTCAATGGGAGATGCTTATTGATATATAGTTAAAATTGAGTAGAAATTCAAGCAGCAATGTAAGTGGGAGAAGAATGGCAAAGACAACTATAACTCACATAATGCAGGACAAAGAAAGGAAGGAGAAACTCAAGAGATCCATCCCTAGATGAAGGAAAAGAAGGGTAGCGAGAAGTATAAGAAATACATTGGAAAGTGGTGTGAGTTCCACAAAAACCCTTGGCACAACACTAATGAATGTCACTCAATGCAGTCAATAGTGTCCAAGCTCAATGACAAAGAGTTGAACCCCGAATTGGACCCTGATTCAAAAAATAATAAAAGGATACAGATCATTGATGAATAACCCACTACTATTGACGCAACTGCAGCAATCCAACCAAAAGAGTATACTGCAGAGGGTCAACAACTCTTCCATTCACAGATGTGGGTGAAGGGGACCCCATTTCATTTTATTGTTGATAGCGGAAGCCAAAAGAACATCATCTCAGCAGAGGTTGTCAAGCAGTTGTATTTTCCAACAAAACCACACCCTCAACCATACAACATCGGGTGGCTTCCCCAAGGTCAATATCTTCATGTCATCCAACAATGTTGCTTGTCCTACAACATCGATCCCTTCAACGATGAGTTATTGTGTGATTTTTCCCCACTAGAAGTGTGTGATGTTATATTAGGCCAACCATATATGTGGATTCGTTATGTTTTTTATCATTCTCGGCCCTGTAGCTTCACTGTTACTCTGGGGGATCAACTATACAAGATACCAGAGGTGGTTTCAACTATTTTCCCACAAAACAATGCCTCAAAATAATCTCTCATACTGCAAAGTTTATCCTCTTAATAATCTAATCAGAAGGTGAACAAAAGGACACTACAACCATTGCAGCCTCATATAAGACCTTTCTATCTAGCATAAAAGAATTGACAACATTGTATAAGAGTACCAAGATGTTCTTGCTACATCTACAAGGGTGCCTCCACACTGCCCACTCAAGCAAGGTTATAAAAGAACCCTTCATAATCTTCATGCCACATCTTCACCGACATATTCCTCCCACACTCGGGTAGATCATGTAGCTATATTGGTTGAACAGATCTAACCCCTCCAACAACACGTTCATGACATCCTTTAACAAGATAAGCAAGATAACTTCTTCATAAAGGAAAGAAACACACGAAGCTTCAGATCTAGCAGAAGTCTTCATGTCTCCCAAGGTAAATTGATGCAATGGGGACCATTTCTTCCTAATGTGGGAGGAATTATCATGATGGATCTCAGTGGCCATCCACCTTTTCCACTGAATCACCATTTTGAGCCTATGGTTTTGATAAACCATGATATTCACCGTTTTGATGGGGAATGCAATCTAATGTCATCTTCATTTGTTAATTATAGACATCATGTAATGATTTCCTAGTGGTCTTATGTACATTCCTACAACATAGCGTTAATGCACCAGATTCTATTAGAAATCTACATCTAATCACGCTCATGCTAGAGTAGTACTGGGATGGGTGATCGCTAAGGAAGTCATGGTGTTTTACATGCCTATGGAGTTTTATAAGCTTAGTCCAATTTATCCAACATGCATCATGGGAATTGTTCTCCTCTCACTCTCTCATAAATAATTGAGGTGAAGGAGGCACTTTAAGCATGCAATGGATTATGATGTAAAGCTTGTTGCGAATGAAGCATAACCAACATCTCTTTCCTTTCAGATATAGGCTACCCCATTCTTCCAGTTTCTGTTCTACAATGTTTTTCTATCTTATTCAGTAACCGAAGCTGGGTTTCACTGTATATATGTGTTCTCTTTTATATTTTTTGTTTATTTCATTGTTATAACTCAGTTATATTTTTTTTTCATGTCGTTCTCAAAATAATGCATAGACTAGTACTAGGATGGGTGACTACCTAGGAAGTCTCAGTGTTTTACATGTCTATGAAATTTTATAAACTTAGTCCAATTTATCCCACATGCATCATGGGAATTTTTCTCCTCTCACTCTCTCATATATAATTGAGGTGAATGAGGCCCTTTAAGAATGCAATGGAGTGTGATGTAAATCTTATTGTGAACGAAGTATAGCCAACGTCTCTTTCCTTTCATAGATAGGATACCCCATTCTTCCAGTGTGTGTTCTACATTATTTTCTATCTCATTAAATAATAGAAGTTGGGTTTCACTGCATTTATGTGTTCTCTTATATATTTTTTTGTGTATTTCATTGTTATATCTCAGTTCTATTTTTCTTCTTTTCGTTCTCAAAATAATCCAGATCAATATGGGATGAGAGTCGACATGCGATTGAATAGTTTCTAGAACATTTGAATGTCCACAATGTTGTACACTATTTGCCTCTCTAATTTCATCCATTATATAATCATCTCCAAACAAATCCTCCATTATCTGGTTATCCACAACAAGTTGTCTTGATGAGATATTGGATGGATTGGTCTCTATTGAAATCATGTGCTTTGATTGTGGTGATGGAGGATAAAAAACAACGACAACTATTCTGCTAAAATTGGATTGGCCTCTTCTGAAATCCTATGCTTTGACATATGTAACTTTTCATTTTCTCTTTCTTCTTATACCTTTTCAATCAATTTCTCTTTTATTGAGGATTTTCTTTCTCGAATATGTAAGTTCCCCATGTTTAAATAGAAAATTTGGCTTCCAAACACCACAAGAATACAAGAAGACAATGAATTATTCTTGGTATTACACAAAAAGATAACTAACATTTCCAATTCTAATTAGATAATTTTGTCTTGGTATTACACAACTAACAATTCCAATTGGACAATTTTTTCTTCCAATTCCAAGAAGACAAAAACAACAATTCCAATTGGGAAATTTTTTCTTCCAATTCCAATAAGACACAAACCAAAATTCCAATTCCACTTGGACAAATTTGTCTTCCAATTCTTCCCAGAATTGTCTTGCAATAGCACAAAAATGTGTATGAATCAAACAAAAATAATAAAATAATAAAAAACTTGTTTGTGCGTGTTATATTTGTGTGTAGATGTTGGGAAATATTTTTCAAGATTGAGATAGATGAGGTAGTGGAGTCTCTTTGGCACCAAAAAATGCCCAGCATGAATGCATGCACATTCCTAGAATGTGTACACATGTGCATTCCTACTGGGCATAAACGAACAACAACTACAAGAATAAGAGTGCATGCATTCTCTTTATGCATCAGGTATAATATTTATTATAGACCAAAATTATTTATGAACGAAGATGTATATGGGTATGGGGACAACGAGGAGCTAAGGGGTTAGGATTGAAAGTGTTTTCAAGCATGGAATGATGGTTAGAGAACCAAGATGTGGGTGATGTGGGTGAAAGGGTGTGAGGCCTTTAACAAGAGGTATATGCATAGTGCACTCAGGGCTCGAGTGTGGAGGGGGTTAAGGGTTGAGTATAATTTACCTAGGATTAGATGGAGGTAGGGGTTCTAGGTCATGTTCTAAATGTATCTCTATATCTATTTCATGGTCTAGGTCGTGGTATGGTTCTATTCCATGGTCATCTTATAGGTCTAGTTCATGGTATAGGTATTTTCATGTTTAGTAATTGATATGTCTAGGTATAGGTATTTTCATGTTTAGTAATTGATATGTCTTGGTATAGGTCTAGGTATTGACATGCCTAGGTCAATGTCATTTCTTTCCTTGCGATGTAGGGAGCAGGGTGAAGAGAGAGGAAGAAAGAGATTGTGAGATGGGGAGAGGGGAAGAAAAAGAGAGTGAGAGAGAATGACATAAAGGGAGATAGAGATATGGGT
>SNQJ01S0008337.1:91473-106962 GCA_010110895.2 Picea sitchensis | reverse complement strand
TTTTCGGGGGCCTCCCCTTGTTAGGGTGAGTTTTTGGAATAGGTGATGGAGTGTTCATATTGAAAAGAAAAGAAAAAAGATGTAACAATTATTATTATGGATTGACTTTATCTCTCAAATCAACTTTTACTTTTGAAACACAAAATAAAAATAAATAAAATATATTTAAATCTCTTTACTTAAAATTAAAATTAAATCAAAATAAAAGAACAAAAAACATAAAACAAAGTTTTTAAAACTTTTGCATTTACATTTACTTTTTTTTATATCCAAACATAATAAATTCAAACCCAAAAATGGATTTACATTAATTTAAATTTTTTAGTTTACCTTGATTAACTAATTATGGCCTTTTTATAATAGGTATGATTGTTTTTAATTAAAAAAAATTAAACACTTGTGAATCCTTAATAAGCATGTTAAAAAAGTTTTATTTTTGATGAGTTATAGCGTCAAATAGGTATAAAATTTTTACAATTTAAAAAATTAAACGCTTGTTAATCCTCTTAAAAAAGCTTTATTTTTTATGAGTTATATCGTCAAATACTTATAATTGTTTTTACATTTAAAAATATTAAACACTAGTGAATCCTTGATAAGCCTATTAAAATTTTTCTATTTTTGATGAGTTATATGGTTGAATAGTATAAATAAAGTATTTTGTGATTGTTTTTTTTTCAAAATTTTGAAGTTTTAAAAAGTCACCTACAATCAAGGTAGTTTGAGATTATTTTCACTAGTTAATAATACTTATTGAAATGATGTGAAATGAATTAATAATATTTATTGAAATGAAATGATGTGAA
The DNA here is from genome assembly GCA_010110895.2 of Picea sitchensis. Taxonomy (NCBI): domain Eukaryota; kingdom Viridiplantae; phylum Streptophyta; class Pinopsida; order Pinales; family Pinaceae; genus Picea; species Picea sitchensis. The sequence goes on along the minus strand of SNQJ01S0008337.1, from coordinate 106,156 downwards.
ATGTTTGGTGATTTCTTTTTATTTGAAAATATTAAATATTTATAATTTTTTGAATTTTAAATTATAAATATGTTTATTATAAATTATGATTCAAAAAATATTTAATATTTTTCAATTTCAAATTATAAATTTCAAATCTTTTTATTTGAAAATATTAAATATTTACAATTTTTTGAATTTTAAATTATAAATGTATTTATTATAAATTACAGTTCAAAAAATATTTAATTTTTTTCAATTTCAAATGATGAATCTCCTTTCTTTTTATTTGAAAATATGAAACATTTACAATTTTTTGAATTCTGAATTATAAATGTGTTTATTATAAATTATGATTCAAAAAATATTTAAATTTTTTCAATTTCAAATTATGAATTTCTTTATTGTAAATTATGACTCAAAATATATTTAATTTTTTTTTATTTTTAACTTTTAATTTCAAATTATAAATGTGTTTATTATAAATTATGATTAAAAAACATTTAAATTTTTTTAATTTGAAATTATGAATTTCCTATTGTAAATTATGATTAAAAACCATCTTTTTTTTTTTAAAATTTCGAATTATGAATCTGCTTATTGTAAATTATGATTTTAAAAATTTAAATAGATAAATAAGTTTTAAACTTTTGTGTATATTATTTTTTTATAAATTTAATAAAAATTTTGATAATTTATTACATTACAATTTTAAATAATTTTTTTCATAATTGATTAAATTACAAAATTTAATAATTAATTTATTTTTTTTAAATATAGAAAATATTAAAGTTTCAAAATAACAAAGTTTCATTTTCACCCAAAAAATTATGATTTTTCATGTTAGATTTTTAAATTTGAGTGATTATCTCCGTAAATCTGAGTACTTTATGGGTTTTTCAACATGTTCAATGGATTTTGAACAACAAAAAATAGTGATTAGTTGGATTCTGGTGAAAAAAGTCATTTCTTAGAACAACTAGACAATGTATTTTTCATGTATTTTGTCAAATTACTTTCCAATAGGAAGGGAAAAATTGGTATACACTGCTTCAATAAATAATGATTTTTCATGTATTTTGTCTTGAATTACTTACTAATCCTAATGAAAAATTGGTATAAACTAATTCAATAAATAATAATTTTTCATGTATTTTGTCAAATTACTTACTAATTTGGTATAAATTAATTCAATAGATAATGATTTTTCATGTATTTTGTCAAATTACTTACTTACTTATTTCCTATGCAGTAGCATGCACATGCACATCATCTAAATTTAGAATGTGCATGCATTCACTCTTCAGCAACACAATATACTGTGTATATCTATGAGTGATTGGTTATTGAGGATGGTTGTATGTGTATGATTGGCTATTGTAATTCTCTCTTGAATAATAAGAATATTGATTATCATTGCCTCTTATTTTTTCCTATATTGAGTTTCCACATAAATCATTGTGTCAACTATATAATTATTGTTCTTGGTTTATGCTTGTTTATACTCTATTTTACTTACAGGTGGATAACCATTTTTTTCATCGCACGTGGAATGATACCCATAGAGCAATACCCTTTGGAAAATCGTGGAAAGTCGTTTCTACTTAATACGAGGTGATGCAATTTGTTTGTTACACTGAAAGGCATATACCTATTGGAGATGGGAACAATTAATCATCTTTTAATCTAAAATTCTAATCTGATGGCTAACAATTGAAGATGTTGGCATATTCTTAGTCGTCCTCCCAAATCAATGAATGTGATTTACTCTTCATAACTTCCTTGTATTTTTGAATGCATCAATTAATCTGTTTACTTTTTAACATTTACCTAATCATATTAAGAAATTACTGTACCATCATATGATTTCCACGTTTAACTAATTAACCTTTGGAATTACCACTTAACTTTTGGATTTCCTCAGGTCTATGTGTGTTTCAGCTGTGCGTTTCAGCATTCACCAGCCGCAACACCATCCCTATGTGCGTTTCGGCGTTCACCAGCCGCTAGTCAATTTGCGGTTGTGCTAGTTTATACATAGAGTGATAAAGGATCGCTTTAATAAACAGGTGGGTGGATATCCTTAAAGAATTATGAGGTGGATGTTTTAAAGGTGAATGTGTTAAAAGGTTTTTTTAAATATTTTTGGGCTAAACTTTTTTTATTCAACCTTTATAAATATACCTTTGTTCGTTTATATTAAAAAAATTGGTTTATTATAAGTTGTGTTTTTTTGGGTGGTGCTAATGGAGAAAGTGCATAGTGCTAAGTTCTAGGTGGACAAATTTAGTGGAAAGAATAACTTTGAGCTATGGAAGCTCAAGATACGAGATCTTCTTGCGCAACAAGGGTTGCAAAAAGATTTGGCTAGCAAGTCAAAGAAATCGACAAGAAGTACCATTCGTTTGTGTCTGGCAGATGAAGTGTTGTTTAACATCGTTGGAGAGGAGACAAAAACAAGTTTTTGGAACATACTGGAGAGTCTGTATATGAAAAATGCCTTGACGAACAAAATATTCTTGAAGAGACAATTGTATAGCTTGCAGATGAAAGAAGGTACACACATATTTGATCACTTGAATGTTTTCAATACTATGATTTGTTAATTATCTAGTATGGAAGTAAAGTAAAAACATGAGGACAAGAAAGTTACACTACTATGTTCATTTCCTGAGCCTTGGGATCATCTGGTCACATCTAGGTGGTTTAACACAACATATGCCACTGATTATGATACTATTGTGGGATCTTTGTTGAGTGAGAAGATGAGGAAAAGTTCTAGTAAAGAAACATCAACAGTAGAAGAAATGGTGGTCGAAGATCGATCTATAGAAAGAGGGAAAAATAAGAGAGGTACATCAAGGTCTAAGTCAAAAGGAAATAAGAGTAAGCATAAATGTTGGTTTTGTGGAAAATTTGGGCATCTCAAGAAGGATTGTTGGAAAATGAAACTCATTTAGCTGAAACAAGGTTAGGTTCCAGTTCAGGTATAGTTGATGAGGTATTGTCTACTTGTGATGTTTCTCATCAACATCAGCATTGGTTGTTAGATTCTGGTGTGTCCAGCCACGTTTGTCTTCATAGAAATTGGTTCTCAACTTACCAATGTATTGATGATGGTGTTGTTTTTATGGGAAAGGATTTTGCTTATAAAATTGTTAGAGTTGGTAGTGTCCAGATTAAAATGCATGATTGTTAAGTAAGAACATTAATAGATTTAAGGCATGTATCCAAACATAGAAATAACTTCATATCTTTGGGATTTCTAGATTCTGCTGGTTACACTTGTACAACTCAAGGTGGAGTACTGAAGGTGTCCAAAGATATATTAGTAGTCATGAAGGAAAAGAGGATCAAAAACCTTTATCATAATGAAGGAAGAACTTAAATAAATCAAGCAGTGGTAGCATCTGAAGGTGCAAGTGACTCTGTTCATTTATGGCATCAATGTTTCAGTCATATGAGCAAGAAAGGGATTAAGGTACTGGTTGATCATAAGTCACTTCCAAGTTTAAAGTTTATGAATTTGAATTTCTACAAGTATTTGGTTTTTGGATAACATTGCAAACAAAAGTTTAAAACAAGAAGGCATATAAGAAAATATATCCTTGATTACATTCGTTTGGATGTTTGGGGACCATCCCCTACAACTTCTTTTGGAGGATCGTCATATTTTGTGACATTTATAGATTATTACTCTAGAAAGGTTTGGGTTTATTTACTTAAAAGAAAATTTGATGTATTTAATACGTTTAAGCAATTCAAAGATTTGGTTGAAAAGAGCACTGACAGGTCAATCAAGTGTTTAAGAATATATAATCGAGCTGAGTTCACATCTATGGAATTTGAGAACTATTGCAAGGAAGTTTGGATAGAAAGGCATAAGACCACAGTTTTTACTCCTCTACAAAATGGGATTGTTGAACGTATGAATAAGACTCTTCTAGAAAGAGCAAGATGCATGCTCAGTAGTGTCAAGTTGTGGAAAAAATTGTGGGCAGAAGAAATTCTTATAACATGCTATCTGATAAATCAACCATCATCAACTTCAATAAATTGTAAGATTCCATAAGAGGAATGGACTGTTCATTCATGTGATTTTTCAAATCTGAGAATATTTGGTTGTGATGATTATGCTCTTATTTCTAAATATCTATGTTCTAAGTTAGATCCTAGATCAAAGAGATATGTCTTTTTTGGTTATGATGATGGATTTAAGGGATGCAGATTGTGAGATCCTACTTCTCACAAACTCATCATAAGAAGAGATATAGTATTTGATGGATCCTCACTCTTAAAATCAGAACTAGTAGATGTTGAAGTGAGACAAGAACATGTACCGCAAGTTCAACAAATTCAGTTGGAAATTCATCTGTCTTCAGAAAGGGAGGAGCATGAAGAAGTTCCAGAAGAAGAAGATGAAGATGAAGAAAATATCCAAGAAATTGAGGATATGCTTAAGCCATATCTAAGGAGATATACATGGGTCAGGAATCCTCCAACAAGGTATGACGATTATGTTTCATATGTGACGTTGGTTTCTATTAATGGAGAACCTAATTGTTATCAGGAAGAAATTAAGGTATATGAAAGTGCTCAATGGAAAAAATATATGAAAGAAGAAATTGATGCCTTAGAGAGGAATAAAACATGGGACCTGGTAGAATTTCCAAATGACAAGATGGTTGTCGGCTGCAAATGGGTTTACAAACTGAAAAAGGGTACTGATGATAAAGTTGAAAGTTATAAAGAAATACTAGTAGAAAACGGTATTCTCGAAAGGAAGGTATTGATTTTCATGATATATTTTCACCAGTTGTGAATCTTGTTTCAATTCGTTTCGTGTTAGCACTATTTTCTTTATTTGATCTTGATTTAGAAAAGCTAGATGTTAAAACAATCTTTCTACATGGAGATTTGGATGAGGATATATATATGGAACAACCAAAAGGGTTTGTTCAGGATCACAATAAGAGGTTTGTTTGCAAACTCAATAAGTCATTGTATGGCCCGAGACAACCTCCCACACAATGGTACAAAAAGTTTGATTCCTTCATGGTGAGCTTAAATTTTACAAGAAGTGAATATGATCACTGTGATTACATTAAAAAGTTGGAAAATGGCATATTCATTATTTTGGTGTTATATGTTGACGATATGCTTGTGGAAAGAAAAAGTATGGTAAAAATAAAAAGGTTAAAGACTCAGTTGGCTAGGGCGTTTTATATGAAAGATCTAGAAGCAGAAAAAAAAATCTTGGTCATGGAGATACATAGAGACATAAAAATGGTAAAATCTGGTTATCACAATAGAAGTATGTGGAGAAAATAATAATTGAGATCCGATATGAATAATGTGAGACTCCTACAGATCCCTTTGGCTTCCCATTTCAAGATTTCTTCAGGTTTATGTCCTCGTCATGACGAAAAAATTGATTATATGTCTCGTGTACCATATGCAAATGAACTAGGAAGTTTGATGTATATGATGGTGAGTACTAGATAAGATATTTCACATATAGTTGGTGTTGTTAGTAGATACATGAAAAATCCAGGTAAAGAGCATTAAGAAACATTGAAATTGGTGCTTCGACATCTTACAGGAACAAGTAATTATTCTATCACCTATGAAGGTTCGAGTGATTCAATTTGCAGTTATGTAGATTCATATTTTGCAGGTGACTTTGACAAAAGGAGATCCACTTCAGGATATGTCTTTACTCTTGCAGGAGGACCTGCTATTTGGATGTCAAAGATTCAAAATGTTGTTACTTTATCCACTATTGAGGAAGAATATATGGTTTCTTCACATGCATGCAAGGAGGAAATTTGGTTAAAAGGTTTGCGTGGTGAGTTTGGAAGGATGCAGAACAAGGTGGAAGTATTTTTTGATAATCAAAGAGATATTCATTGGGCTAGAAATCCAACTTATCACCGTAAGACAAAGCATATTTCTATAAAATAACATTTTGTAAGACAAATTGTTGATGAAGGGGGAGTGACTCCGGAAAAGGTCCATAGAGGAGTGAATCCTGCATACATGTTTATGAAACTAGTTTTGTTAGAGAAGCTAAGATGGTGTTTGGGTTCTCTTGGCTTGTAAAAAAGGTGGTGAATTAATTTGGGCATGATATATCAGGTAAATTGTTTTCAAGGTGGATATTGTTGAAACAGTGCAAACTAATTTCTCATGTGCTAGCATGCACATACACATCAACTAAATTTAGAATGTGCATGCATGCACTCTTCAGTGAACAATTTGTGTAGCTAGTGGATCTTATTATAATCAATTTGTCTAACGGTTTGAGAGATGCTATATATATGAGCATACCCATAGAGGTGAGCGGTGTGTGAGCAAGACACAATATTGTGGAGTGCAATGTGTATGTGAAGAGATGATGGTTGTATGCCTGCAATTGGGTATTGTAATTCTCCCTTGAATAATAAGAATACCAATTATCATTGCCCAGTGGTTTTTTCCCGTATTGAGTTTCCACATAAATCATTGTGTTAACTATGTGATGTTGTTATCAGTTTATGCTTGTTTATGCTCTATTTTTCTTCTTCTTCCTAACAAGACCAATAAAATTAGAGTGAAATACCCGTTTTGTGGCCGACATCTTGTATTAGACTCTGTGAGTTGTGGTCCAATTCTGCGAATTGTGGTTTTTCTCAATTTTCTTGTAAGGCGTGTAGGCTTGAAAAGATTTTCTGCAAACTATACTGTCAGTTTGATTTATATATGACATTATTAACTGTTACCATATACAAGCTGCCTTATTTTCCACACACATTCTCTCAGAAACTACTGGTCCCCTCGTTTCCTTAGCCCGACAACATCCTATCTCAAGGTGAGAGCTATCAATACCCTGTCAAATTATCAATACAAAATTTGGATGAAAAATGAATTTTTCATATGATAAAGAGCATGAAGAGTATTTAAAAAAACTCCCAGTAAACAAAGACTTCATTTGATTGGACAACTCCATTCTTCCTTCCCTAGTTAGGGAGAGGAAAATCAATCCATGAATTGAATCTCTCTCCATTTCTGTGAAGGCACTCCATATTTCACTTATGTCGGATGAGTATGAGGAGAGCGGTCCTATCTAGGCGCTCCATTTAATTATGTTGTCATTTCAAAACCTTGAATGCAATTCAGACATTCGAGTGGGCGTGATTTCATCTCGGTACCTTAGCTTGGAGTTAATTGTGTGTAAGAAAGAGAGATAGTGATAAGAGTATATCAAATTACTATTTGTAACACCGAAGCCTGTCCAAGGAACACTCTTTGGCAGAGGAGAAGAAGGGTCTGGAGTTGTTACAAGAGAAACAACGAGAATGCCACTAGCTACATAAAACATAAAAACTAAAATAGAAATAAGTTATTTACTATCTGGAATATCTCCAAAATTCAACAGAAACATAGTCAGAACTCGAACTAGAAACCTTTGACGGCTGCATTGAATGACAAGGGGATTGGTGACCATCTCCAAGTTCGTTTGCCTGGGAAATACATCCATTCATTTCATCCTTGTCTTGAGCCGATCTTCATGGGCTAGCGCAAAAATGAAGAAACAAACCGCAACTTCAGGGTATTCATAGAGCACGCTACACAGAACCTTTAAAATTCAAAATCCATCTTGGGCAGAAGATTGAAATTCAAATCTGAAAACCCCACACCTTTACTAATTTCAAAATTCAAAACCTGACGCCTTTAATAAATTCAAAATTCAAATGATGCAATGTGCACCGTATTGGTAATCCATTCATAATGTATGTGGGCACATCCTTATGACAATCAATGATGAAAGTATGGGAGCATCGATCATGATAGCATATGTATGGATGTGCATACCGGGTACCCATGAGATAAGTGCACGGGTGCACAATGCAGAAGTCTCAATGACTAGGCTCCTAGTGCTTAGTCTAGATGCAGGAGTCCCAATCATTAGGCTCTTAGTGCTTAGTCTATGTCTATCTGAGTACTGAAAATAGTATTTTATTTTTTCACTCATTATTTTACTTTAAAACTTTCAAAATTTTATAGAAATAATATAAAATTCTTAGAAATTTGAATATTTTTATAAAACTATCTCCAAACATTTTACATTTTGCATATTATATACTAATAAGATTAACCCTTATTTCTACATTTTAATATAAATTTTCATATTTAAAATTGACATTACTTGAAGTACTGAATTACAGAATGTGGACATTAATGGAGATCTCGAAAAAGCCGACTGGGGTTCGAAAGTTGCAACTATCAACGAAATTAAATGTGAACATGATGATCCGTATTCTAACTAGATAGAAATGGATTGAAATTACTCATACGCTTTCGACATCAAAACTGTTCATGACATTCATCAAAGAGAGAAATGGTGAATGCTACCAAGAAGGAATGCTCATCTTTGAGACCTTCAGAATCCTAATTTGAAAAACTAATAAAACTTTGCCAACGATTGACAGTCTGCAACAAGATTAGTATTCGACTAGTTCCGGCTTTCCAGTTAAGAACACAATCCCCAATCAAATCCTCATAAAGAACCGAGGATCACAATAACACCTAAAGAACTAAGTTCGGATCTCTCACCAGACTGAAAGATATCTCCTCTAAACAAACAAAAGCCAGTGAAAGATCTCTCTAGAAGATCCTCCTACCATTCAACTGTAGAAAAAACGGCTGACAACTCAATCTGATGCGATAATTATGAATATTATAAGCAATATGGAAATTGATGGGGACAAACACTCATTCTAAGAATATTTTTTTTTCTTATTTGTCAAACAAAGGGAAGTATAGATCAATATTTTATTTTTTTTTCTTATTTGTCAAACAAAGGGAAGCGTCGAGCACCGTCCTATTGCTTGAACATTAGCGGCCCCAGGGGCTTTTTTTATGGGTAGAACGATTCCTGGGTAGCCGTCAAATGTTGCCATGATAGTAACTCCGTGTACTTTGTCAGATTTTAGAATTATAAATTGAAAAAGAGACACAAATTCTTTGGCCATGATGCCATCTCAAATGTAATCCATATTTTTTTCTTAATGTTATTTTCACATGCACATTACGATTTCCCACTTGTTACCATCAATCAAGGATAGTATAAACAGTATTCTAAACCATGTTCGGACAAACGACATGTTCTTGATAGTTCCGCGTGATTGAATAATATGCCAGTCCTGAGAATAGTTCCTAGTGTTTTTTTCAAATCGATTTGAATAATTAATTTGATAGCTATCAGAGATTTTTCTCAAAGTTCTAAACATAATCCATATTTATTACAAACATTCAACTTCTATTTTCCAGAGTGACATAACAGTGATAGGAAGATTTGTTTAGAACAAACTTGTATGGATCTCTCTTTCATATATATATTTAATTAAAAAAAATCTTTAATTCTCAATTAATAAATTCAAATTTGTCTATTTCTTATTAAAACTGAGGAGGTTTCAAATGGTGGTTAAATTCAAATGGTGGTTTCAAGTTGTCACTCATATCTAAAAAAAAATGAAAAGAAAATAACAGATGTGCACTTTAGGAATGTGCATGTGTTTCTAAAGTGCTTGTGTGTTTCTAAAACACATGTGCATTCCTAAAATGCGTGCACATTCCTAAAACGTGCTTACATTTTTAGGAACAAGAATGGATATATCTCTCATATATGTGGCCTATCTTCCCCCTCCTTCCGCCCCCCCCTCTCTCTCTCCCACACTTTCCATCTCCCCCTCTCTCTTTCTCTCCACATTCCATCTCCCACCCTCTAATTCTATCTCTCTATCTTTCCCTCCCTTATCCTTCCCTCACTTCTTCCCCTCCCCCCTCTCTGGCTCTCTCTTGATTCCCCCTCTCTGTCTCTATATGTCTATATGTCCATCTCCCTCCCCTCTCTGCCCCTCCCCCTCATTGCTTCTCTACGCCTCTCTCCCTCCCTCTTCCCCTCCCCCTCATTGTCTTTCTCCTTCCATCCTAACTCTCCTTCTCTTCTCCCCTCTCTTTGCCTACTCCTTTCCTATCTCTCTTCAAATCCCTCTCTGCATATCCCTTCTCTATATGGGAGAGAGAGAAATAGAGGGATATAAGGAGAGAGAGAAGAGAAGAAATATAGGGATATAGGGAGGAGAGAAATATATAGGGATATAAGGGAGAGAGAGAGGGAGATAAGAAGAGTGAGTGATGAGTGAGTGGAAATATATAGGGGAGATAAGGGGGAGAGAAGAGGGTGTGAGAGAGATATGCATGGAAAGAGACATGGATTTAGATAGAGATAGAGAGATGGGGAGTAAAGAGAGGGAAAACAGAGGTGATGGCCGAGAGGGGAGGAGAGGAGAAGGGATTACACACTACAAGGAGAACACCTTTTAGTAGAGATTTTTAGGAGACCTCCTCAATTCTTCCCTTGGTTGTAAAATACTTGGAGATTTGTTAGTAGAGGTGGGAAATGTTCAAATGCCCCATCATTGTTCATAGTTGCAAGTGACAAGAGATTTTTGTGGAGATTATGCCTCCATTTTCTCATAGTAACCCCATACTTTATAATAAACTTAAATGCACCAAATAAATAGCACTAGTACCAGTAAACATAACTCACGAGTACACCTACCTATAGAACTATTTATTACCTTCCTATTTGCATTTTTCATCCAATCAAAAATAGTGGTGAGATACTACTGGGAAGGGAATGTATCTTTGAGACCTTCAGACTCCTAATTTGCAAAAATAAGAAAACTTTGCCAACGATTTACAGGCGAGCGAGTGGGTCCGCGATCGTCTGCAACAGGATTAGTATTCGATCAGATCAGTTCCGGCTTTCCAGTTAAGAACAAAATCCCCAATCAAATCCTCATAAAGAACTATTTCGGATCTTTCATCAGACTCAGAGATATCTCCTCCAAACGAACAAAAGCTTGTCAAAGATCTCTCGAGAAGATCCTCCTACCATTAAACTGTAGAAAAAACGGCTGACAACTTAATCCGATGAGATAATTATGAATACTATAAGCGATATGCAAATTAATGGGGACAAACACTCATTCTAAGAATATTTTTCTTATTTGTCAAACAAAGGGAAGTATCATTCTAAGAATATTTTTTTTCTTATTTGTCAAACAAAGGGAAGTATAGATCAATATCCTCGTGAAGTGGTCACGAAGGAAGCGTCGAGCACTGTCCTATTGCTTGAACATTAGCGGCCACCGGGGTTTTTTTAATGGGTAAAAACGATTCCTGGGTAACCGTCAAATGTTACCATGATAGTAACTCCGTGTACTTTGTCAGATTTTTGAATTATAAATTGAAAAAGAGACACAAATTCTTTGGCCATGATGCCATCTCAAATGTAATCCATATTTTTTCTTAATGGTATTTTCACGTGTACATTACGATCTCCCACTTGTTCCCATCAATCATGGATAGTATAAACAGTATTCTAAACCATGTTCGGACAAACGACATATTCTTGATAGTTCCGCGTGTTTGAAGAATATGCCAGGCCTGAGAATAGTTCCTAGTGCTTCTTTCAAATCGATTTGAATAATTAATTTGATATCTATCAGAATTTTTTCTCAAAGTTCTAAACATAATCCATATTTATTACAAACATTCAACTTCTATTTTCCAGAGTGACATGACAGTGATAGGAAGGTTTGTTTAGAAAAAACTTGTATGAATCTCTCTTTTATTTATATATATATATATATATATATATATATATATATTTTTAAGTTCTCTATTAATAATTTCAAATTTATCTTATTATTAAAATTGAGGAGGTTTCAAATAGTGGTTAAATCCAAATTTATGTTTTGTTTAATTCTGTTATTTTATTTAAATCTGTTTCATACAAAAACTTTTTAGATATTTTTATAAACTATTATGTTTTATTTTTAAGTTTATTTTTATGAATTATTATGTTTTAATTTACATTGTTGAATTAGGGATGATAAACTCACATCCAATTACAACCAACAATATGGATGATAAACTCACATCCAATTACACTGCTAAACATCATTGAATTTATATAATAATAATGTTTTGAATTTATATCTTTAATAACTTTTTAAATTTATATATATATTTATAATTTACTTAAATCATTATAGTCTTTAATAATCTGCCTAAAAATTTCTATTGGAATATTGAGATCTCTGCAAATAACAAAGTTGAGGCATATACATTTCTTCAAAAAAAAAATATAATAAGATACTTTGTGGCAGGATGGGATCCAAAGGATGTAGGATTGAAGGTCATTATTGCTACCATGAGAATCAACTTAAATCTGCTCTCTCCTAATTTTGTCCTGTGGTTGTCAACCCCCCACCTAATGTCTAGCTCAATGTTATTTATTGGGACCCACAAGGGTATTGTGGGCATCAAGGTCTCATGCAAAGAAACATGTGTTGAGGTTATGGCTCTTAAGACGAATAAGGGTTGTATTGTCTCGACATTCTGTGGGAACCATCAACAATCAAAGGTGTGGAGTCTGAGTGGGAGTTTGGCTCATGGGTTCAAGATACAACGGATGTGGAGGGTAAGTCAAAAATGGCTCATAGATCCCCACTTAAGGGAGCTATCAATTGATTGGAAGATCCTCATCATAGTAAAACGTGGAAGTAGTCATAAGGCACATGACTGTGGGAAATATTGTGTGGCATTTGTCAAGCCTCTTGGGTTCTTGTGTGTGATTTTAATGGCAACTCCTTCTGGTTGTTCAATGAGGATATGTGATTCACAACCAATGAAGATTTGACAATGTTGCTTGGATGAAAATCAATGTGGATGTGGAATTATGAAGTTGATGGATGGTCTAGGATTAGATGGACTTGTCATGGGAACGATGTTTTCTTGCCACTATTTCTCCCTTAATTATGTAGATGCTTAGGAGACTTAGATGCTCGAGATGTCATTGTTTCCTCCCGATCCTAGTGAGATTGTTGTTCAATTAAGGGTGAGTGCAAGCTAATTATGGTGTCTCGTGACACATTAGTGGCAATGCAAACATGGAAAAATAACAATCTCTTAACTTGGAGGGATTATTGAGGGTACTTTTACAATGAATTGTAATATGGTGTAAAAATATGAAACTTAGGATATTGAATTAGTTTTTCGAATATACAAATTGTATTCATAGAAATTGTAAATAACTATGTGAAATTTGATGTTTTCTAATAATGATATGTTATTTTTCAAGCAAAATATAAGGTATATGTCTCTGTTCTTGCAGGTGTTGAGTACCTTAATGATGAATTTACTTCCGAAAATTTGTATAATTGTAGAGAACCCATTGTTCTAGTGTGGTGTATTTTTTCAAAATTTATGATATTAATTTTACATTTTTAAAAATTATGAAAGTCCATATATAGTTGAAATTACAAAATGATTAAAATTATAATGCTCGTTCATGCAGGCTACCAAAGTCTTTTTTTTTTTTTCTCCAAAAAATTTCACTTTATATTAGTGGAATAATTTAAAAATGTTCTTTCACCAGAAAATCGGTAAAAATCAAGAGAGTCAAAACCCACTCAGGAATGGAAGATAACTGCTATTTTCATGCTCCCTTATCCAAGGGGAAGTGAGACATAGAATAAATATAGGCAGAAATAAGATCATCGAGAGGCAATGTCGAAAAAATAAACAAGCTCGCACTGTAGAGAAAAGGAAAAAACGAGTGCCCAGGAAACATATCTCATCTTCTCCCAATGAGTAAAAGAAAAGATGTCACACAGCAAGAAATGGGTTGGAGGAACTAGTAAAGGTCTAAGAAAAGGTGTCGCCCTTCCTGCATATCAATGCATTGATAGTAAGTGAGCTTCCCTGGAGGTTTTTGGAGCGCCAACTTTGAAAGGTTGTCCGCTTCTCGATTTTCTTCTCTAAAAACATGATTGAAAGTGAATTTTTGAAAGGAAGAGATTAAAGCACTTACTCGCCAGGGTCTTAACATTATAAAAAAAAAATCCAATTGTTTTTAGGGTCTTAACATTATAAGAAATAAAAAGAGGTATGTATTTTAGCATTTTGATATATATCAAGACAAAAATAGATTAAGAATAGTAAACAATCTTAATTTTTTTTAAATATGTATATTTAGAATCTCCATAGCAAACTCTATCTATGTTTTTAGTTTCAGCAACAACCAAATTGTGTATCCTATAGAAAAATAACTTCAGAAACATAGATATAGAGAGGTATTAATAAAAATGGATCATTTTATGTATTTGCATACCAAGCCACTAAATTTGCCACCCCAAAACTAAAGTTGAGGAAACAAACTCAGTAAACATGTATGCTAGACTTGTCACTTCCACCTAAAAAAAATATGAAAAGAAAATAACACACACGCACTTTAGGAATCTGCATGTGTTTCTAAAGAGATTTTGTGTTCCTAAAGTACATGTGCATTCCTAAAGGTTGTGCACATTCCTAAAACGTGCGCACAATATTAGGAACATGATTGCATGTGTATTCTTGTTAACTCTAAATATATCTCTCTCTCATATATCTAACCTATATCCCACTCTCTCTCTCTATCACACTCTCTCTCTCTCTATGCCCCCACTAACTCTCTCTTTATTCTCTTCAAATTCCTCCATCTCCCACCCTCGAATTCTATCTCTCTCTCTTTCCCTCCCTTGATCCTTTCCTCACTTCTTACCTTCCCCCCTCTCTCGCTCTCCCTCTATCCCTCATTTACTCCCCCCCC
>SNQJ01S0008337.1:31938-41963 GCA_010110895.2 Picea sitchensis | reverse complement strand
CTCTCAATTGGGGAAAGGATTGACTCTAAGAGGAGGATAGGATAGGGCGTATTTCCTTTAATTTTGAGATTATATGTTATAAAATTCTTTTGGATTTGCTCTATCTTTCTCCGTGATTCTCAAGAGATATTGCATCCCCAAACTTCACATCCACACATAATAACAAGAGTAACAAGAGTCTCAAAGAGGATATTTTTCTTATCCCATATCCAAAGATCGACCGATTTACAATTGTTTTCAAGCCCATGATAAGCTTTCCATCCTCCATTTATCCTTTTCTCGATGCTATAATTCTAGTTAAGTTTGTGGTGAATATCGATTCCAAGATATTTGTATGAAGTCATTTCCTCCAAGTTGTTGTTGTCATATATGAAAGTATCATATGTGATCTTATTGGATTTAATGATCATGACCTTTGTTTTGTCAGTATTAACAGTCATACCCATTTTGGAGAAAAAATCCTTGAGGATTCTTAGTTTCTCTCCAATATCATGGGGATTCTTCAGCATAAAAATGAAGATTGATGACTATACCAGTGAGAGTTGGGCTGGCACAACCAACTTCTTCCAAAAACTCTTCTAACTTGTCAATGTATATTCCAAAAAGGGTAGACAACAATGGACAACCGTGCTTGACTCCAATATTGCAGTTAATTTTTTTCGGCCAACCCTCAGTGTTCTTAAACTTGAAAATAACGTTCTCACACAACGTTATAGCAACAACCCTCAACTCGAAAGGCACTTTTATGTCTTCCAACCTATCCCATAGGTTTTTTCCGGGAACTGTGTCAAAAGTTTTTCTAAAGTAAAAAAAAGACAACAAAAAATATTGGTTTTAGTATTGCATACCTCTTCTGCAATGATCCTAAGGGTAACAATATGATCCACAATTGAATGATATCTCCTAAATCCGGCTTGGCCTTTATCTCTTTTACCATGACTTTCTAGCCAAAGGTTAATATTTTTTTCCAAAATAATTCTGTATAGCTTGGCTAAAATCGGATAAATCATGATGGTCCTATAATTAGAGGGAATGTTTCAATCCCCATTTTAAAAAATAGGTACAATGGGGCTTTGTGTTCAAGGGTTAGGGAAGCCCTACTTGACTGCTAAATTGAAGAGCTTGTGTATGTGATGATAATGAATAGACATTATATTGAAGATGGTCATCCTCAGACCAAGACACTGAATGATCTTTTTCTGATTCTGTATATTTTGGATGCCCCAAGGCATCCTCTTTCGACGAGCATCAGTGCCTCCTAAATGCCATTGACATCTACATATGTAATTTTGTTCCATATGTAACAAAATTATCATTTTTTTCCTTATATATATATGTGTGTGTGTGTGTGTGTGTGTGTGTGTGTGTGTGATGAGGTTAACCATCACCATCATCATCATCCTATATAATTTTGATATTGATTTTATTTTTATTTTTTATGGTCGACATTACATTTTTTCAATTACTCTTATATATATATACAATAATCATCATCATTATCATATATAATGTTGATATTGAAAATTTTTATTTATGACCGACATTGTATTTTTTAAATGTTATATATCAACTCCATGTTAAACACAAAAAGAATTACAGATATCCCTCATATTGAGATGTAGAAAGCACCTCTAAACAAAATTATTAAAATTTAATTGATTTGTTTTATCAACCATCACTATGTAACATTAAAAAAGAAGTTTATTTATTTTTAATTTACTTTTAAGTATAACTATTATGTATTGTTTCATAATATTCATCCTTTGAACCATTGAGTTCATAATATTCAACTTTTAAAGTATTTGAATTTTTAAAATTTAAAAACTTAATGTTAATTTCACAAAATTTAAGTAATTTATTATTTTTTCATAAAAATCTTAAATTCTTAATAATAGAAAAAGAAAATTATATTCTGCAAATGTTTTAATATTACTTTTAAAATAAATGCATAAGAATTATTACTTGTAATTGATAGTAAACATCAAATTATAAGTAAAATAAATTCTATAATTAGGAAACCAAAATTATCATGTGGCAATGACTTCAATTTAAAGTTTCTTCCATTTTTTCTTTTTGATCTCTCTAGTGATAACCACCTCTAGATTCCATAATTGTTGTTCCAAATCTCAAACATAAGTTTCTCTTTGTCTGACTCAGCAGTTTCATATTCATGTGCTCTTTTTATTCCTCCACCTAGACCTTCATCCATAACGGTCTCTTCATTTTTAACTTCAGTTCCTTCCTTAGTGTCTTTCTCAAAATCCAAAAAATGAAAATCTTTTGAACTCTCATAATCTTTTTCTTTATCATCCACAAGAGAGAGCTTCAAGGGTGGTTGATTAGTGCCCCCTTCCTCACTGGAGGTTTTGTTTTTGTTATTGAGTTTTCTGCTTTTCCATTTCATAATCTTAGATTATAGATTTCATCTAGCATAGTTTAGATATGTTTTTAAACAACTTTTGTGTTTTTATTTTGTATCCCACATTCACATTGTTGTATTTAGTAGTTTTTTTAACCACCTTTTAACCTATTTGTGATTAGTAGATGGATATTAATAAAAAATATCTTATCTTATATATGTAAATAGTTTTTCATGCTATGTTGCATACACTTTTTTTTCTTTTTCTTTCATGCTCTGAATTTGAGTGAGTGTTAGTGTGACAACATTTCATAATTGTGTTTATGGGTACATGTTTTTCTTCTCATGGCATGAAATTGGTGTAAAATTCATTAATGTTAGTGCGATATAATTCATAATTTGTGTTTATATATACATGGGTTTTGCTCTTGTGATTAATATGTTGTAAAGTATGTGTTTATTAATCATCAATCTCATCAATGTTAAAATATTTAAAAAAAAACAATCACAAAAAATAATAATAATTAGATTAACACATTATTAAAATTATAATAAATTAAATTAATCATAAAAATCAAATAATCCATAACAATTTAATGGATAAAAAATAAATTAATAATAATTATAAAGTAATATTTTTATGCAAATATGATGTGGAAACAACATAAATTTGACATTAACATGATGGTAACATGATTTAATTTGATTGAATATGACATAATGTTTACGTAAAGTGGTGTAATTTCTGACGCAATTGTGATGTTAAAATGCAACAATTTTGACATTAACATGGTGTTAAGATGACTCAAAGTTTATGAATTTGATGCCAATACAATACCAACAAGACGTCAAAGTTCTATATTTCGATGCACATAAGACTCTAATACAACAYAAATCACAACACCCAAGTGAGTAATGATGAATGTCGATGCTAATGAGATGCAAAAAATGTTTAGTTGGCACATAATTGATGCAAACATGAAGCTAAAAGTTTTTTTTTTTTTTTAAACTCAGATGAAAAAGTATGCATAAGCARCACAGAAAGGATATCTATGACACTCATTTTGTCACGACTATGATGCTAGAAAGAGCATGAGTAAACAATATAACACTGAAAAGAAATAGTATGACGTAAAAATGGAGGTCTTCCCCCTTGTAGACCATCCACTATTTTAGACTGAAAAGTGGTTGCAAGAACCCCCCTTTACATTTCTACTTGTTGTCAAGTCATCCATTGAGAATGATTCTAGTAGCAAATGATTCCTCGTATAAAGCGGATTTATACATTGATACAAAAGTTGACATGGATTATTTTTGATAATATAATTCTTATTCCTTAATTTATATTATTTTTGCAATTTTTTCAATATAAATTTGAATACAAAGAGTCTGGTGGATTAGCTTGAGTGATTAAGTGTTATGAATTACAAGCAAGAGGTCATGGGCTCAAGTCCCTAAGTTAACGACCTCTATGAATATTGCGAGCCTCACTCGATATCCCCACCAAAATTACAAACCAATTTATCTCAATTTAATACAAATCAAAATAATAAATTTATCATAATTTAAATATATATTTTTTATTATAAAAATATAAATTTACAATTTTTTTCTTTCGAAATATAATCATGTAAAGACTAATAATGCCTACCTCTCAATATGTCTCAAATACATATCCATCTTTATATCAATCTTCCATATGTCTCAAATATATATCCATCTTTATATCAATCTTCATGTGTGGATGACCATTTTTTCAGGACTTCCACATGTTTCAGATACATATTTTTGTTATCATCATTGAATACATTTTTTAATTTATAAATTAAATAATGACTTGTTATCATCATTGAATACTTTTTTTAATTTATAAATTAAATAATGACCTACTTCTCCCCTGTGTGGATGACCATGTTTTTCGGACTCCCGTATGTAACTTATAATACATACTTCTGGCATGGCACGGTCACATTTATAAATAAAAGGACAAGAATGACAAACCAATATCATATAACAGTTTTCATAAAATCATTCACATGGCATTAAAAACACTCATCTTAACATTTTCATATGCATTGAAGTAAGAGTCTTAAAATTGTTTGGTACATTTTTATAATAATATATTTATTAACATATAAATTAAATAATGATCTACCTATCTCTTCTCACAACTATCTCTTCTCTCATGTGTGGATGATCATTTTTTTCGGATTTTCACATATAATTTATAAATACATATTTTTTTGGATGGAAAGGATAATAATCATTCTTCTCAACCACCCAAATTAAACTCAATTAATATTTATAGGATGTATTTATTGTTAAATTATTATAGTCATTATTTATTAGAGAGATTTTTTTTATTAATTTAGATTTTTTTTAATCATTATTCATCTTTATCATAGTAATACTTTTACTTGGATTAAGATATTTTGTTTTATTATATTTGTGGGGTGTTTTTCTTACTATTTTGAACTATTTTTGAAATCACAATTTTAAGTTCAAAAATTCATGAATACAAAATGTTGTTAAATTGGAGGAGTTTATAATTGAATCATCCGAAAAAGCAATGTTTAATTTAATAAATACAAATAATTTGATAATAAATATAAATGGAAAATATACTTTGGTTAATCCAAATTCCTCTTACAATATTAGATTCATGTTACATTATCCAAGCCCCCAAAATTGTAAGATGTATACAATTTCAATGATAACTTAATTTCAATGATAACTTAATTAATAGATCCGTTTTTTAATAGAATTTGGATTTAATATTTAGTTATCTCACATTTACAATTTCAAAGAGACTTACCCATAAATAAAATCATTTAAAAGAGATTTTGATTTCTCAAAATTAATCAAGCTATAGATAAGATTATAAATTCATAGAAAATTATTTGAAAACTATTTTTCTTTTGTTTGAACTTTGCAAAATCTCTTCACCTCGACATCAAACACACTTTGCTCCATTTATTTTTTTCTACATCAAACACATTTTGTTCCTTATATTTTTTTGAATATGGTGTTCTGGGCATTCCAAAGGAGGAATATGATAATGATGATGGTTAACGTCCACTAAGACTAGAATTGTTCTATCGGACCTTAAGAAAAGCAAGATATTACTTGTATTTCTTTAAAATGTTATTTCGATGCTTGAAAAACATTAAGCGAAGTGTTCCAAGATCACTAAAGTTTTGATGACTTAGAAGGTTAGGAAAGTCGGTATTGTGACAAATATTTGGAAATTGGGATCTAATTTGGGTATACGTAAGGCATTCTAGGAGAAAGTGATTTTCATCTTCAACCCTTTTGGTGTCACAAATGTGACATATTCTTTCTTGCCATGGTGTTTTGAGGATTGTTCAATGCCCAGTTTCACTATGCAACTCATGAGAATTAGTTCTTATTTTAGCAATATTGATTCTTTTCTTTACACTAGTCAAGACAAAGATATACTTTTGATCTTCAAAGTTAGGGAGAACCACTTTCTTATAATATCTTAATTTTCTTTTATCTTCTCA
Organism: Picea sitchensis; assembly: GCA_010110895.2. Taxonomy (NCBI): domain Eukaryota; kingdom Viridiplantae; phylum Streptophyta; class Pinopsida; order Pinales; family Pinaceae; genus Picea; species Picea sitchensis. The sequence continues at coordinate 36,080 of SNQJ01S0008337.1, read as the reverse complement.
TTATTTATCGCACCATATATTCTCCTTAAATTTATAGCTCGTACAATATTTTTAATATCATCGATGTTATGCAGAATAGATTCTTCTTTTATTCCCCAATGATTTAGCCAAGACTTTGCATCATTATGCCATCCCTGCTTGAGCCATTCGTGATTTTGGCTAGAGTCTGAAGCAATTTTGTGGATCCTCTTGTTATCCATGTTGTTTATCTTGTTCTAGTACATTAAATATCTAATCATAGTTGTGCTCTCAATGGGGGAAATACTCGCTTTGATGAGTAGGATAGGATAGGGTGTATTTCCCTTAACTTTGAGATTATATAAGTTATAAAATTCTTTTGGATCTACTCTATCTTTCTCTAATATTCTCGAGAGATACTGCATCCCCAAAATTCACATCCATTTAAGATAACATGAGTGACAAGAGTCTCAAAGAGAAGCTTTTTCTTATCCCATAACCAAAGGTATGGTAATTTACAATTATTTCCAATCCCATAATAAGCTTTCCACCCTCCATTTATCATTTTCTCAATGCTATAGTACCAATTGAGCTTGTGATGAATATCAATTCCAAGATACTTGTACGAAGACACTTTCTCCAATATAGTATTGTCATATAAAAAATTATTGTAGGTGATCAATCATGACTCCAAAATGGCCTCAATAATCCTAGTAGTTATCATAGTAAATAATTTACATGACATGTTCTATTTTGATTTTCTTAGTTTCAGTATGGATACTAAGATCACAGGGACATCTCTTTTGGTATGATCATAGACTATGCCCTAACCACTATAGTTTAAACTTGGTAATAATGTCTTCTTTCAACCATTATGGACAATTTTTTTAGAACTTTAATACCTGGTAGTGGGGCTGGTTTCCTTTATTAATAGCCTCAACACTAGTGTTATGGATATATGTTGTAATTTTTGTCTTTAAAAGTGTAACATACCGATCTGGTACGACTCCTACGATGTACAACAGGTAAAAGCACCCTTAATTTTTTTTATTTTTATTTTTGTGTGTGTGTGTAGGAAGGTAATAATGACATTATACTCAACATCACAACATGACGATGACACAATGCATGCAACTCACGCAACAACAACATAACGGCCTAACATAAAAGCATATCAAGCACCTGGAAGCAATGTACGACATTCAACCGATGAAAAATAAGAATAACTATCCTCCCGTCCTACCCTTCAATGGTTAGGACCTCCAGGACACATAAGCAACACTCAAGCCCAGGTTCCCATCGATTTTGACCATTTAAGGTCTCAGGGCTGGTGACTGTTCTGAGGAACAAGGAGGTGTCTACATCTCGCCCGACACAAGCAGACCAAGCCTACTAAGCTAAGGACAATCATCTTAACAACCCAAAATTAATTACATAAGTAACTAGAACCCTTACAGTGAGAAAAACCAATCACATTGAACGTTTACAAAACCACATACAAACATTAATTAATATTAAACATCAACCATTAATCAAGGCTAAAAGTTCGTTATCTATGACTTAAATTGGCGTTAATTACAGATCAATTAACCAGTCTAAATTCCATCAGTCAACGCGTTACCCACTGAACTTAACATGAATTACGACTCAAATTTAGCGAGTCTAGGTTACCAATTAGGCGATATCTATAAATCCAACTAACCATAAACTTGAATAACAACATTAACATTCTTAAAGTGGAATGCTACCTATAGCACTTATGAACAATTAAACCTCAACATTAGTCTAGATATAATGACTGAACTAACCACACTAGTTGTTTATTATCATTGAGGAGGAAAATGCCAGCTAATAACATTGTTGTAGAAAATCAACAAGGAAATTACATATTTGTTACATAACAATTTGTTACAACAGTTAACAAGGTATTTAACATAATGATTAACATAATCAATTAATTGAACAATAACAAGGTAGTTTGCATGACTATTTTCATAACAAGTATTATAGCACTAACAAGGCGATTATCATGTTAATTAACACAACAATTAATATAAAAGTAGCAAGGCAATTTATATGACGGTTAACATAACGATTAATAGCGCAAAAACAAGGCAATTTACATAATTGTTAACCATTTAACTCGCTGCGACATTTAATCAATAAGTAGGAATCTGCTGACCATTCACAATGCTATAGCAATTGTTCTGGCATTTAGTAAAGCAATTAATATAGCATTTAACATTGCAATTAACAAGCCAATTAACTGTAGCAATTGTTCTGGTAAATTCATGGTCATTCCAGCAAGCTCAGTCAACATTCTAAAGGAAAAACTCATGGGTAATTACAACAAGCTTTGACAATATTCGAAAGCAAAATTGTGGGTATTTAAACAACAATCTAAGTCAACTTTTAAAGGCAATAATCATGGGCATTAAACAATGGTCCCAGACATGTTTTGAATGGAAAAATGTGAGCATTTAAACAACGATCTCAGACATGTTTTGAATGGTAAAATCGTGAGCATTAAACAATGGTCTCAGACATGTTTTGAATGGTAAAATTGTGAGCATTAAACAATGGTCTTAGACATGTTTTGAATGGCAAAACGTGAGCATTTAAACAACGATCTGTTTTGAATGGAAAACGTGAGCATTTAAACAACGATCTCATACATATTTTGAATGGTAAAATCGTGAGCATCAAACAATGGTCTCAGTCACATTTTGAATGGCAATTCATGAGCATTTAACCACAATCTCAGCCACATTTTGAATGGAAAAATCGTGGGTAATTAATCAGCTATCACAGTCTCATTTTAAGAGGGAAAAACATGTACAAGGACTCACCAGAAGGGCATTCATGGCTATCCGTAATTAAAATATGCAGAATGATGTGCCCAAAATGCACCAGAAGGAACTCCATGTTGCCAACATCATTTAAAAGGGAAAAACGCTGGAAAAATGCAGACATGGAAATGAATTCGTTTTCCATTGCCAGGATACCAATGCCACGCAGACAGGAATACAAAAAAAATGTTTTTCATCTCCCGGACACCAATATAAAAAGCAAATAGGAAATCAAACGTTCTTTCCATTGCCAGAGTACCAATACAATGCAGACATGATGTAACGTCCTCCTCGTTATGACAACCATTCTAGTAACAAGTGCAATTTTTTTTTTTTTCTTTAAAGTGTGTGCGCGCGTGTAGAAGTAACAACACACTTAACTGTACGATGCCACTCGACAACCAACAAGACGCAACCACGACAAGGCAAAACTGAAGGCCCACAACGAGTAACTGCAACAATATACGATCACAGGCATAAGGTGCACAATGCAGCATTAAGACATACTGGGGGTGCACAGTAAGAACACAGAGGGAAGACTCCAGGGTGTTAGGGTTACTATTTCTGCACAAGAAAGCAGGGCGTTTAGTCTTATGTCCTCTCGAAATAAGATTAGACATGCTCCTGGCCGACTGCTCAGGAAGAAATTAGTAACCCGACCTAGAACAATACCCAAGCAAGACGGACACAACAAGATGACTCCGACATATCACTGTGACAACAAGAAATAAACGCCCCTAGACATAAGGCGTACAACTAGCAGCTGTAAGCATAAAATGACACCAGGTGTTAAGTACAGTATGGTCACAAATGGACGAATCCAACAATAGAGTTTACTATTTCTGCACAGGAAAGCAGGGCTTTTAGTCTTATGTCTTCTCGAAAGAATATTAGACAGGCTCCTGGCCGACTGCTCAGGCAGAAACTAGTAATCTCTGTCAGGTGTGTCGCAAGAGTGGCAACCCTGCCTTGAAAGGGCCCGAGACTCTTGATACAACACTGGATTCTTTACGCAGAAAAACCACACACAGACAGGTCTCCGAAAGCTACCAGGGCATGACTATATCCCGCCCGACTCAAGCAGACCAGGCAAAATAACGATCTCGTCCAAGTACAACAACAACTCAAGACAACCACTGACTCTACGGACGCGCAAGTCCGAAGGATTCCAATAATGACCAATCAATTTAAGACAAGGTAGTTCCCACGACTCAGGGCATTTAATACTGGCCCAAGTACTCCCTTGTACTCCATGAGTAGACGAGATACCCAGCCCAACCGTTTAGGAAAGTAAATTTAGTAATCGCAGATTCTGCCATTACCATCTTAGTAATT
>SNQJ01S0008336.1:66821-78279 GCA_010110895.2 Picea sitchensis | reverse complement strand
TCATCTTGTACTTGAACATTTATGTGGGGTAAAAGGAGGTTTCCCCCTCGAAGAGGCTTATTATCTGAAATTATCTCTTTTTCAAGGCGTTGAGTACTTATTCTGAGGTTTTTCTATTCTATATTGATATTTGGTTCTTAACATGTATGGGGAAGTAGACAAACTTATTTTTTCCATTTCATTTGGAAATGTTCTCAAAATAGAAGAAATAGAGAAAGAACAACAAAAACTTACGAAAGAGTCTTGTATTTTTGTTTTTTCTCACCGAGAAGAAATGATTTTTCATGGTTTTCAAGATCTGGTGGCCCTCCTATTACAATCATCAGTGAAGGAAGAGTTTCAGAAGTATATCCAGTGTTCTGCATCCAGTTGAGAGAAGCATGCAGAGTTTGTACTTCAACAGACATTGGTGATATGGTAGGAGCAGGGTACACTCACATGTTTTAGGAGAAGTCCAATGGATCAGGCACTAGGTCTATGAGTTCTTTGCAGAGGATAGCATCCCCAATTGGAGCCTATGTTATCACCATAACATTTATACTCGAGATCTCAGTTTCAAATTTAGCGGAGGAATAAAACGATGTGAAGACGTAGTGCGATTTGGAATTTTGGGGCATATATGGCGGCAGGTGGATGAATATAGCGAGAGTATGCAGACTGTTGATCTTATAGTAGTCTGGATCAATGGTTGAGGCCCATATCGGGCGTTGAACTATCACAAAACTTAATTGTGCGGATACGGGCCAGGGAAAACCATGATGGTTTTAGTAGTGGATGTGTGGCACTCATTGAAGTGTATTAGGGAAAAAAGTGGTTTTCCTAAAACCGTTGTTCCCACAGCCCCGATATCACGTGGTATAATATGGAAAATCAACAACTCGTGTGGAAGTGATAGCTAGTCAAAATCACCTTGTCTCTCTCGTTCGGTACTTCATGACCGTATGATGTCAGTTGAATGCCACCAAAGAATGAACTCAAAATAAAATCATTCAAAATGGATTGGAAGAGCGTGGTAAATCGACGTACCTGCAAGTGATCTTGTCAGGGATTCATGATTGGAACTCTATAACTACTGATTCTCAAAATATAGAGGCATCATCTCATCCATAAGAGAAGTAATCTCCAAATTTGATCGACTCTCTAATTTTTGTGGGAATACTTTGGTGTCCACGAAATTGGGATACATGGACAAAGATAATCAAGCCATATCTAGTGAGATAGGTCATTCAAGTAACATGGAAAGTTTATCTACGAGTAAGAAGGAAAGGGAAATTGCACGCATATTAGCAACTAAATTCCATACGGAACATGTTACAGACCCAAAATTAGGAGTTAGGATAAATCCCATCATGAAGGAACTAATCATCAATAGGACAACCATGAAAAATAAATAGAGCAAGTGGAAGAAGACAGAAAACATGCATGAAACGGCTGAAAGCATTGGGGAGAATCAATCAGTCTAGTTGTTCACTCTGAAGGAGGAAATCGCCAAGATGAAAGGAATTCTCAGGTGGGAATAAGTGCATGCCAACAAATTTTGGACAGATGGAAATCTAAGAAAAGGGGCCCAGATATACAGACCTATTCCTAACGGCCCCTTTAAAATAGGATAATTGTTATTATAAGTCATTCCTTTTTTGTAACTCATCTCTAATTTTAGAAGGATGAGAAGTCTGAACGTTTTGAATTCCACGAAATAACCTTCTCTCTATATGTATTATCTCAAGGACATAGAAATCATGGAGAAAAGAGGAGCCTTCCCTCTATGCAGGAAAACTTTTGTAAATTTTGGGGCTAGAATGAATATGTAAACGTTGAAGCAGAATTTGGACTGTTTATGAAAAGATTCTAACTGGCGGTGATATGAGTCTTGTTTTATTTCATAGTATGTACTTCCTGTAATATTATATTTCATTTACATTTCCTTTTGTCTAAACTGGATATTTAGAGGCCCATAATTCATTATTCGATGCTCTTGGCTTAGCAATTTAGACTATGTTTGTGTCTTCTTAACCAATTCAGAATTCATTGTTGTAATGCTCTGATGTAATTATGTGTTTCTTTTTCTTTTGATGTCATTCTAATTTTCAAATATAAACATAGACTCACTGCCTCATTTATCCTATTCCTCGTAATAGTTGTCATGCTCTGACAATACATTGTTCATTCCAGACTCCATAGCCCAAATGTCATTTTCATTTCTCCAGCTATTTTATGAAAAAAAACCCAAAGAAAACCAAATCTAGCCAGTGATTGCCAAAGAAATATCAAGTGACACAAGAGAGCCCTCTTTGATTTGAAAATTCTAGTGCTTCATCTCTAAAGTAGGTTGAAACAGTTACCTCTTTTGTTTGTCTATTCAGTTGGATGGATTTATAGAGTGCTAACAATGGGACCGACACAAATCCAAAAACATCACTGTGAACTAGATGTAAAATTCCTTCTGCCCTTGTTTTACCAAAGGGGAATCTTACCCGATTCTTCTTCCCATATAGACAATGTTCACAAAAAACAAAATCCAAAGAGCAGTTAGACATACCTTCAACCATACATTTATCATGTAGTATTTGAAGACCCTGTTCTCTGATATGCCCCAGTCTTTGATGCCACTGCATAACCTTTTCTCCAGAGATTGTAGGAGTTCTTTATTCTTCAACTCCAATATCATGAACAATGGAACTATTACACCCATCATTAATAGTTCTTCCTTGTAGCTTATACATAGTACCAAACCGAACTCCCTTCAGCAACACCATTCCTCCTCGAACCATCCTGCAAGTTTTCTTTTCAAATATTTTTTTACCCTTGCATCATCCATTTTTCTTACTGAAATCAAATTTATAGCCAAATTTGGGATGTGCAAAACACCAGGCAATGTTCTAATCCTTCCATCTATGCGCCTCAACCTGACTTTTCCTCATCCTACGATTCTGTTTGTCGAATCATCACCTAAGAAAACATTACCTCCATCATACCTTTCATATGGGGAGTCATATGAAAGGATGCACCTGAGTCAACCAATCATGCCTCATGATCTGCATGTGTGATTGAAGTATCTAGGTACACATCTCCTTATTCTTCCTTGGAGGTCTTTTCTTCTGTAGAAGGAGATTCTTCAGATCCCTTCTTTTTCTCAATTTTGGATCTACACTGATTCTTGTAGTTCCCTTCTTTTCCACAACTCCAACATACCTTTACAAAAAATTTGGGAGATTTATATCTAACCTTAGACTTAGATCTCCCACTTGATAACTAAGATCTATTTCTTTCTTGGGAACGTCCTCTTGCAAATAATGTGTTTGTGCTCTGTCCTGCCATATTATTTCGTCTCATCTCCTCCTACAACAAGGATGAGACCACTTCATCAAACTTCAATAAAATTGTATTACAACCTATGGCCACAACTAGACTATCCCACAAGTATGGTAAAGAACATAATAAACTGATACATTTATCTTCATCTGAAATTTTAATCTCAACAGATACTAACTGACTTACCACAGTATTGAAGGCGTTTAAATTCTCTGCCACCGAGTCTCCATCTCCCATCCTTGGGTTATATAACTTCTTTCTCAAGAATAGTTTATTTACTAGGGACTTAGACTGATACAACTTCCCCAAATTATCCCATAAATCCTTGGTTTTATCTTCCTCTGACACATTCAGTAATATTGAATCTGAGAGACACAGTCGGATTGTGCTCTTTGTCTTCTGATCCAACTTTTTCCAGTCATCTGTTGAAGTTACTATAGGTACAATACCTGGATCTACCACGATCCACTAATCTTTGTCCACCAATAGATATTCCATCTTGAGCTTCCACATCTCAATTTTGTTCCCATTAAACTTCTCGATCTCCATCTTTGAATTGCTTGCCATTTATTTTCACCTGGAAAATCAATACCATGGATCTCCCACTGTAACAAGGATTATCACAGTCCTGATCCAAACCCTTGACCACAAAGGTGTCCCCCTAAAGCCAACAAAGCTCTGATACCAAATGTAGATTTTAACTTTGTATAATATTTACTGCAAACATATTTTCAGTAAAAGAACAGAAAATATACAATGGAAAATACAAACATTACACAGAGATTTTTCCCCTGGAAACCCAAACTGGGAAAACCAACATATTCTATATTCATTCATCATGTTACATTGTTTACAATACAATATACATATAATAAGTAGTGGCATCCAAAACCTAACCCAGTGACCTAGATTAGTCAACAAACCTAATTCCTTAACCAAAAATAGAAAACCATCGACAAAAACCATGTTCCGAAAAACCACCTAACTATGTGACACATTTCCCGAGGTAGAAAAAAAATTATCGGAGACGCTGCCTTGGAACCCCTGTGTGCCCGACACAAGGAAGACACTACTAGTTGTGCAAAGAATATAACACATACCCAACAAAATTGAAATTCTAAATAAATCAAGTTAAATTGAATAAAGAAAAATAAATGAACATAATGAGATTGGGAAATAAATATGAATTTGTTATGTAAGGGTTGGAATCACTTAAAATAATATAGGTGCATTCATTAACACAACTAGAAAGAGTAGGAAGACTACCCTTGCCAACTAGGAGACCAACTAACCTTAGAAGAAGAAATCAAGAGATATAAAGTGAAGAACCTTGGGGTAGAAGGAAATTCTCTCTACTAAACATCCTCACCAAGCTAGTATGACTAGTCCCAATATGAGTGGAGACACCACTTGGTTCTTAAGAAAATATAAGAAAACAAGTAAAAGGGAGAGGGGAAGAAGATAAATAAATTGAGACATGCAATTGTATTATATTCCCTAGGATGCAGGGGGTACATTTTATCTTCTTTTATCTTTTTTTTAAAATTCTAAATATGTTAATTAAGATTATTTATAAAAGAAAAATAACATACGGAATAATTTTTCTCCCAAACATCATTTTATTTTGGTTTTTACTCCACTTGCTTATATTACAGTTATATTACAATAGTTGAAATCACGTTGAATTAAATCCAATCCTTTCCTTTCCCTACTCACCTACAAATTTATAAAACATAAAACACAAGGATTTATTTATCAACATTCTATTTTGGGTGAGTAAGAAAGAAGGAAAGGGAGAAGAGTGGTCACTCGGCTCCTTATGTGGGTCAAAACACCCTTAACTATGTTTTGAACTAAAAATGGTACTATGCAACATATAATTAAAGATGAAAAGAGAAATAAACCTTAAAACCAAGAGAAGGATGGGGTTTGGCCTCCTTGTACTATACCTAATATAATACTTTATCTCCTCTTGCATGAAACACAAAGAAATTCCTAGATATTTACATGTACATATAAATTAAAAATGAAAAAATCTAGTCAAGAATGAATATAAATCTAAAAACCAAAGGATGTATTATGCCCTCAACAAAAGGGTTCCTATATTATGACATATGTTGTTCTTGAATTTATTCTTTGATATGGAAATTTGAATGAGAATATTGACCAAAGTGGGAAGAGAGATTATTTTAATCACCCCGAGATGGAATTACTCAAGACCAAAAGGAAGAGGAAGAGCCCAAAAAATATAAAATAAAGAGAAGATAAACAAGTAATAACACCTCCTTCTAATATGAGGATGATGGATAAGGAAAACATAAGTGAAATACAAGATCATCTGTAAAAATAACAAAAACCTAGGTGTAATTTTAAATTGAGATTAGATGTCAAAATGTGAGTGTGGATTTTGTATGGCCTTTTGGCCCTTGGACATGCTCATATGTGAATCCATGTGACTATGAATGTAAATCCACTCTAGTGATCAAGTGATCCAGGTGGATATCTGTGGCCACCCACCTATTCCAATTGGCTCACTTACATATTTCATCTTGGTAGTTTCAGTTTTCATTTTGACATTTTTTTTCTAGCTTTTTGTGTCCTAAACTTTCGGGGTCATTTTGAGGCCCTAAACAACGATTTTTGGGCTTGCCACAGTCACATTATAGAGGAAGCAAGAGTGTGTAGAATAATGTGTATTCCTCGGATAGAAATTTCCAATGGTCTATCGTGTGCCTAAAATAGAGATCATATGCAAAATTTACGACCTCGGGAAGTTGATGTACTAACTTACCCCAACGAGACCCACATGAATTTTGGCTCTTCATCTCCTAGGGTTAGGTTTTTGGATGTCTAGGGTTTTTGAATTCATGTTTGATGTAAAAAGGCCTTTGGATCCTCATTTTACTCATATTATTACAAATGAGCATAATCATCACATCTCTTCTCAGAGATAAGCCACTGTCATTCTCGCAAGCTTGTTTCAATCTATGTTTTACAGTTTCAACATATTTATTTATTAATAGAAGCCAAGTTTTACTGTATCTCTGTTATTGTTCATTGAACGTATATGTTAATAATATAGATATCTATTCATTTCATTCTTCTCATAAAATATGGATCAGTGGTATTAGAGTGGTATGCTCCTTGTCGTTCTTAGTGCATGTCCACGACAAGGTCAAGGTACAAAGAGTTGGGTCTCAAGCTTGTTTCTCTTGAGGATAAGAGCTCTCACATGCCCAAGAAACCTTCCATGGTAGGAGAAAATAAAGACGATGGGTTAGGATATCCTTTAAAACTGTTTCTTGAGGAATCCCTCGTGCAACAGAGGAATGAGATGATGGATAGTTTTGTGCAAATCCTTCAATGGATACCAAAAGGCGATGCATATTCCTTGAGTGGAGGTGCCACCCACTTCAAGGTATAGATAAAATTTGATATTCCTATATTTTAAGGTAAGATAGACACAAACACTATAAAAAAATGGTTGAATGTGCTAGAAGGGTATTTTTATATCCATAACTTTTCCATTAGTGAAAATATTACATTTGTGCTCCTCAAAGTCATCCCCCATGTCAAATATTAGTGGGAGACTTTCTTTGAGAAAAAGGCAACAGAGGAACCCTAATTATTTACAGTCACACTCACTTGAGAGTCCTTCATGGATGTTATTAAGAAAAAATACTATCCTTTTGGAAGTTATGATGACCTGTATACAAGATAGACCACACTGCATCAACAAAGGGACCAAACATTGCTAGAGTTCACAAATATCTTCCATACCTTGCACACCAAACTAGTTATCAGATATTTTGAGCAATGGATGGTGCTCAAGTACCACAACAATCTACATTGATACATCTATACAAAAATGTAGTTTCTGGACATCTCATCCTTGGGTGCATCCTATCGATATGTTGTCAAAATCGAGTAGAATCTTAAACAAAATATGCGACAATTTGTGTATGGGAATCCTTCATAATAGAAGCAGGGAAAGGAAAACCCCAACCCACAAAAAAGGGGAAGATAAAATATGGACAACCTGAGGACAACCAGTCTTAGATGCAAAAAATGAAGGACAATGGAAAGATGAACAAAGAAACAGGGAAGTGGTGTGACTTCCATAAGAGCCCCTGGCATAACACTATTGATTACCACTCAAAAACTTCATTGTTGGTTGAGGTGAAATCCTCTGAATTAGATGTGGGTTCTGACTCTAAGATAGAACCAGAAAAGGGGAGATGGATTATTGATGTGGAACCTAGTTCCACTGTTGCTAACAACAAGATCCATCCCGGTGAACCTGATGAGCGAGAGGAATGAAAGTGCTTCTTTCATTTGGAGATGTGGGTTAAGGGTACTGCATTTCACTTCATCATTGATAGAGGTAGCCAGAAGAACCTCATCTCAGCGGAGGTCTTCAAGCGTTTGGCTCTGCCAACAATGCTACACCCACATCCATACACCATCGAATGGCTCAACCAAGGAAGCGATCTTCGTATCATCCAACAATGATGCATGTACTACAACATTAATCCATTCAAAGATGAGGTATTGTGTGATGTTTCTCCCCTTGAATTTTGTGATTTTCTTTTGGTCCAACCTTATTTAAGGAAATGTGATGTTTTATATGAGTCAAGGCCTCATAGTGTTATTATTACCCTGGACAAGAAATTTTATAGGATACTCGAGGTAGTCCCACCTACTTTGATTTCCTTGATCTCTGCCAAGCAATGCAAGAAGATCATCTCTCGGACTGGGAAGTTTGTCTTCTTCGTGATTCACTCTCAAAGTGAGAGGAAGTTTGTAGCCACATCCATGGCCTTCTCTACTTATTTTTTCACATAGCAGAAGTAAGTGGATAAGTTCTTGGAAGAATACAAATACATATTCTCCTGACCCACTGGGGTACCTCTACAATGTTAGTTCAAGCATTCAATCGTTCTGACCCCTGGTGCACCGCTACAAAATGGGCTAGTCTATCATCACTCTCTATTAGAGAACGAGGAGATCAAGCGTCATATTCAAGAACTGCTCCAAAAGGGGCACATATGACCCAAATCATCACCATGTGGCAGCCCAATCATGTTGGTGCAGAAGAAATATGGGATCTGGTGACTCTGCATTGATTACCCGACCCTAAATAAAATCACAGTTAAGAACCGCTACTTGATTCCTTGAATAGATGGTCTCCTTAACCAATGCAAGGGGGGGAAATTCTTCAGTAAGATGGATTTGAAGTCTGGCTTCCATCATTTTCCAATAGAGAAGATAGATGTATGGAAAATTTCTTTCAAGTCTAAAGAAGCTCTTTTTGAATGGTTGGTCATGCCCTTTGTTTTGAGGAATTCCCCAACGAATTTCATGAGGATGATGGATGATATCTTGTGGCCTTTCACCAATTCTATTTTGGTGGTGTATCTGGATGACATCCTCATCTACATCAAGAATTGGGAAGAACACTTGCAGCATATTCAATAGGTTTTGCACACTCTTCGGCAACACAAGTTATATGAAAATTTGGAAAAATGCTCCTTCGGCACGGAAAGGGTCCAATACCTAGGATACATTATTAATGAGCATGGAGTGCATGTGGATCTAACCAAGATCCAGGTCATTCGTAACTGGCTAGCCCCAACCACACTCAATGAGCTTTAGATCTTTTTATGCCTTTCCAATTTGTATCGTAGGTTCGTGCTGGGATTCTCCCATATTACATGGGCCCTCAGCCAAGAAACCATGGGTGGTTTTAATTAAAAGTTCATATGGGGCTTGTCACAACAAAAAGTGTTCGATGATTTGAAGAAGCGCTTGTGCTAAACCCCAATTCTCTCATTACCTGACCTGCAACATCCCTTTGAGATTGAGACAGATGCTTCAGACTATGTTGTGGGTGTAGATCTCACTCAGCACAGACACCCCATGGCCTATCATAGTGAGACACTATCATATGTCATTCGTAAGTACCCTACTTATGAAAAATAAATTTAATCTATTGTACAATCCTACTGCTATTGGAAGCATTACATTCTGAGGAAGGATACAGTCATCCACACCTATCATAAACCACTGCAAATCATGCAAGCACAAGGTAAATTACAGAATGACCACCATCAGAAGTGGTCCACATACTTGTAGCAGTTCCATCTCAACATCAAGTATAAGACAGGAAGAACCAACCATGTCATTCATTGACTCATCCACCCTCCAGTTTCAGCACTCACCATAGTGATCTTGCAGCCATGAGACATTCGGGTGGCCCCAACTCTATGATATAGATCCTGACTTCTCCTCTACCTACCAGATGTTGGGTACAAACACAATTGTCATTTATTTCCATCTTTAGGATGATATGTTGTGCCATATAGGCCATCTATGCATTCCATCAAGGTAGCGAGTGAAGCTGATTTGGGAATCCCACTACAGTTGGGTGGCAGGACACTTCGGCATAGAAAATATAGTGGCAGTGTTGCAAAAACATTTCTATTAGCTGAAACTTCGACAAGATGTCAATAAGTATATCAGGTCCTACACTTCCTGTGCCATTTCCAAACTGGCCTTTAAGAATAAATGCATGTACACCCCTCTTCCTACTCCTGAAAGGCCTTGGGAATCCATATTTATGTACTACATGTTAGTACTTCCATCAACCAAGCGGGAAAATGAATCTATTTTTTTGGTGGTGATCCTTTTTATAAAATGGTGATTTTGGACACATGCAAGAAGAGCATCACAATAGAGGCCACTTCCAAGATCTTCTTCGAACTAGTGTGGGTACATTTTGGGATACCAAAAACCATCATCTCATATTAGTACATTTGGTTCCTCAACACATTTTGGTCAAGCCTTTGGTCACTGCTAAACACCAAGCTCACCAAATCCACTTCCTTCCACCCCTAGATGGATGGCCAAGCCGAGGTCATCAACCGGATGATCATGCATATCTTGTGCATGTACAATTCCAAGCATCCCCACACATGGGATGAGAGTCTTCCCTATGTTCAACATAGCTACAACAGAGCCCTACATAGCTCACTGGCCACAACCCCTTTTAGCTGGGGTTGGGATTTCAACCATTGGGTCCGATGGATATTTCACTACCCCCTGCAGCCACCCAGGAAGACTTGTCCCATTCTCAAGCTAAAGACGAAAAAGCTACCAGGTTCATTGAGTGGATCCAACACATCCACCAACATGTTCAGGATATTTTACAAAATTCCAATTCCAAGTACAAGTAGCGTGATGATAAACATTGGGTTCCACACAAGTTTCAGGTGGGAGATAAAGTTTAGTTGCACTTGTAGAAAGAACACCTTATGGGGCCCCATAGGAAGCTTCATCCACTCTGCTATGGACCTTACACCTGTTATAACCCTAAATTGCACCACACATGCTTACCTGGCATCATGCCAACTCATATCCCTTCTTTGCCAAAAAACTACTGAACATCTCTTCTAAAAACTCCATTTTTAAAAAGCAAACTCTAGCAGGCCCACTACAGCCCGCGCGCAAATGCTAGCAGGCCCACTACAGCCCGCGGGGCATCCGCTAGCAGGCCCACTACAGCCTGCGTGTGCCTTCAGAATCACAAAAAATGGAAAGTTGCCGACGGGACAAAAATCTTTGGGTCAGTTAACTAGAACTCCTGGCCATGCATGGCCGAGAGTTCGTCCAAAACCCTAGCTCCTTCTAGCCTATAAAAGAAGGGGTAGGGGTACTATTCAAAGGGGGAAAATCATAGCAAAGAAACTCTGCCAAATTGCCAAGTCCGTTTTGTCCTAACCCTTTAGCCTTGCCTCAAGCCTTAGGAGAAATTCAAGCAACAACAGTTGGAGGACAAAAGAAGAGGAGGAGCCCAGGATCAGGATCGAGGAATGGTGGCCGGTCTCAGAAATCATTGTAAGTTGGTTCATATTGAGATTAATGAAAAAGATGCTTTTCCCGTCCCAAATACATAAGTCTTATCTATGTTATTTGATTTGTGTTTAATCTCTAACCCTCTAGTATATTAGTAGCATGCATGCGTAGTTTTGTCTTAATTGCAGGATCGCTTTGTGGAAGGAGCAGCAACAGCAAGGAGATAAAATCTCAACGGAGGATCTACTTCAACCGTCGATAAAAAGGTTAGTTGATTCTTCCCATGTTTGCC
>SNQJ01S0008336.1:14964-43264 GCA_010110895.2 Picea sitchensis | reverse complement strand
GTTGATGATGTTGGTACATATTGATGAGTCACAGTTGATGAGTAGTTGACACATGATTGGTACATACTTGGTACATGGTTGGATGCACTTATTTATGGTACAGGTTGATTACAAGTTAGTGCATGGTTGATGCACTTATTTATGGTACAGGTTGATTACAGGTTGGTGCATGGTTGATGAACTTGTTTATGGTACAATTTGATTACAGGTTGGTGCATGGTTGATGCATTTGTTTATGGTACAGGTTGATTACAGGTTCATGCATGGTTGATGCACTTGTTTATGGTACAGTTTGATTACAGGTTGAGGTACAAGTTGATGCATGGTTGATGCATGGTTCAGATTTATTGGTACAGGTTTAAAGTTGTATATCTCATAGTGATAGTGTGATAGTGGTTCCATCATTCTACTTCTACTTCAGGGTGGCAGGATGGGGCAAGGATAGGTGGTTGTAGCCACCTTCCGGTTGTAGCCAGAGAACATTGGGGGTTGTAGCCTCCTTCTGGTTGCAGCCAGAGAATTGGGGAGTTGGATCTTCCCTTAGGTTATAGCCTAAGAAACTAGGGGGTTGGAGCCTCCTTCCAGTTGCAGCTGGAAAAAAAAGGAAGTTGGTGCTTCCAATGAATGTAATTCTTCAATGAATGTAAGGAAGTTGGTGCTTCCAATGTAATGAGTTGTAGTTTCTCTTCTATGTATTGTACCTATTGTTCTTATATCTTTGGACATTTATGTTATTGTATTGTCCATAAGCTTTGTAGTGCACCTCCTTATGTCCAAAATTATTGCAAGAGTAACAATATCCAATGAATAGATATTTATTAGGGGGATTCCTTATGGTTATTGTATTATTCCTGTCATTTTTTACTTTAGTAGGGAATGTTGATTTCTTTTTATGTGGAACAATGTTCAATGGTATCATATTTTCCTTATTATCTTCTCTTCTCGAGGAGCCCTTTAGAGCACATGCATAACTAATTGGTATTTTGATAGATCCTTGTGATATATAGGTTGAGTCTTGGGTGTATCCCAAACCAGTCTTGTTGTTTGGTGACCTTTGACCACTGAGAATTCCATCCAAGATATTTGAACTATTTCCAAAGTTTGATCTCTTCTTTTCTTTCTCAAGTTCACTTTTTAGCAGCTTAATCTCAGCTTCTAGTTTCTCACATGATTTGTTTTTATCACTAAGTTGTTTTAAAATGATGTCTTCAGTTTTATTAGATTCCAGGAGCTGGGAATTCAAATCATTGATGGTTTGTTCTGAATCCTTGAGGGTTTTGGAAACTTCCCTCTCTCTTGATTTAGTAGCTTCTTTAATCTCTAGAATCTCTCTTCTTAGTACCCCGTTTTGTTTTTTAGTTTTTCCTAGTTATTCAATTACACTAAGGATTTATTCTTCGAAGTTCCCTTCTTTTTCATCTTCTGAATGTTTATCATCTTGATTTTCCATTCCCATAAATAGAAGCTATGAATCTGAATCTTCACTCATGTATGAAGAGTTGATATCTTCTTTAGAGTATAATTTTTTCTTTTTCTTATAAAATTTAATCTTTTATTGGTTTTCCTGGTTGTGAACTTCTTCATCATTTTCATCATGTATGAGATATGGAAATTTGTTAGCAAAGTGTCCAATTCTTCCATAGTTGAAACATTTGAAAGGTAACTTTCCTTTATATTTTCCAAATCCTTTATGGAGTTTCTTTATAAAGTTTGCCTCTTCTACATATGATATATCTGATAAATTATCATTGGTATTTTGCTCCTGCCTCATCTTTGTCTTAGATGCTTTAAAGTTTGTTTCATCTTTTGTTGATTTATCATTCCCTGTTCTCATTTCGTATGTTGTAAAAATTCCATAAAGTTGATCAACTGTGAGTTTGATTAGATCATATCTATCTTCAATTGTAGAAATCTTTGCATCATATCTCATAGGTAATGACCTTAGTATTTTTTGCACAATAGGTTTATCTGTAATTTCTTCTCCTGCCACTCTGATTGAGTTAACCACTTCATCTACCCTATGCATAACCTTCACACATATAGAATTAGTCAAATCTCCTTGAATTACATTAATTTCTCTTGAGTTGTCATTACATATTTACTTTCTTGCAGTGTCTTTGGGTGGAGCAGTTGGTGCAGTGTAACCATCTACAACAGATTGCCAAATATCAAAACCAAGAGCCAATAGGAAGTTTTTCATTCTTATTTTCCATAGAGCATAGCCTCCTCCATTGAAAAATGGTGATTTGTTGTTAAGCATTCCCTCTTGTTGATCCATCTTCAGGATCTACCTTCCAGTTGTTAGACTATGGTGAAGGCACCTTCTCTAATACCAATTGTTGGAATACTGAGAGTGGGGGGTGAACCAGTATTACCCCTTCTTAACAATTAACAATTAATTTTTATATTTTATTGATAACCATAATAAATTAACAATGAATTGTATGCAAAATCAATTATATAAATATATTTAACATCAATTACAAGGTTTTATAAAGAATAGTGAAGGACACCAATCATCTTTAGAGAACCAACTCTAGGAGACACATATCCCCTTCTTTAGGGAACCAACCCTAGGATGCACCAACTACCTCGTCTTTAGGGCCCCAACCCTAGGAAGCACCAAATCCCTTGTATTTAGGGAACCAACCCTAGGAAGCACCAACTCCCTTATATTTTACAATTTTCTTACTAAGGATATGAATCCTTATATGCTCCTTCCTTCCACCCTCACTTCATAAGAAACAATAGTTCTTCTTCTTGGACTCTGCTTCTGTTATGATCTTCTTATCTGGACTGCAAAGACACTTTCTTATCACCACTCTTTCTCGTTTATATACTCTTCAAAGTGGTGAGAGCTATGAAACATTGTGTCCCTTTGTTTGGACCATATCACCTCTTCATTAACAATAATATCATTTTTTTTTCTTTATTCAAATATTATCAAGAAGCCTTTTCAATTTAATGAAAATTCTTTTCATTGATCGATCACAGGTATGGATCGATTTCATTTAACTTAGTTTCATGTCTCTACAAATATTGCACAAATCAAATTTTGTAGAGGTGCTTCCTTCAAACCATTTACATATGACCATAGGCACAGGACCACGGTCTTATCAATTTAAGTGTTTCCTCTTCTTTTTCCCTTTGTTTCTTTATTCCATACAACCGTAGGTGGTGACCGAGTGCTAAGCCAAGATATTTCTTGATCACATATCAAAATCAACGATCATGTTTTAATTTCATGATGAGATGGATGGTTCTCACTTACTTAAGAACTTCGGCTATTCATGGCTCCTGAATTATGGAGTAGTAATTCCTTCGAAGTGATTACCTACCAAATAAGTCATAAAGCGGTGGTGATCACTTGTTGTCGGTTAACACCTCCACTTACGTTATCCTTCCACTATGCTTGATCATCAGTTGAGAACTCTCCTGAAGTAGATCAACTGTTAGCGTTGGCTTTGGCATTCGGTGCTTCAAGTGATTTCTCCTTCACAGTCCTTCAATATTCTGAATTTCATTTCACCGAAGTAGATCGGATGGTTGGATTTTATTTCCACGATGAATGGTTCTTGTTCATTTTAGAACTTTGGGACTTCGTGTATTTTCAGGTGGTGAAACTCCCGAAGTACGAACTCCTGGAGTGACATAACTTGTTGATGTCACTTGTTGATGTGGCACTAACTTAGTGGCTTCCACATGTCACATAGATTCATGACTTATGCATACCTGAAATTCCAACTGTACTTTGAAACTTGTCATCATTTGATTGTGCCACGTTTCCTTGTTGACGTGGATCTCCTCATGTGGCACATGTTCTTTAGATATAATGGATGTCCTAACTCATGAAATGTATTTGAGATTGACGGATGAGAGTGAGTTTGGAAATTCGACCTCCAGGTGAATTGATATGTTCTGAATCCTTTTTCGTCGAAGTGGTCAGCGCCGAAGTTGACCACTATTCTAATCCAACGACCATCATATATTGTCCAGATCTGATGGTCCTCATTCACTTCGGGACTTTGGGGCTTTGAACTTTGTATTTTCTTATCCTATCCTTCTACTTTCCTTGATCCAACTGTCGGGAATGCTCTCGGAGAAGATCAATAACCAGGGCTGATTGTAGGGTCCTCAACTAGCACGACGTTTAAAACTATCGTCAAGTTCTGCAATTAAAACTGCTTGTTTGGTAGTGGAATTGATGCCAACCATAGATCTATTGGTGGGTCACCATCGATGGTTAGTGTGGATTACAAAACTATAACTTGCGCATGGTTTATCCCGTCTCCCAAACTCTATAATTGAATTTTTTCAATTGTTGGTGGATCAACCACAGTCGTCGATCTTTGAATCAATGAGATCTGACGGTCTAGACTAATTACGGGATTGGAAATAACATGTTGTTTAATTATCCCTTCATGCTCCACAATCAATCCCTGCCCTTGATCTAGTGCTTGTGTATCCAACAGTCATGACTTGATACCATTTTTGACCAGTCCTCCAATGGTCCTTCTCTTGTAATCTGATGGTCTAGACTAATTGTGGGATTGGAATTAACACGTTGTTTAATTATCCCTTCATGCTTGATCCGTAGGATCTTTTAAATGACTATGGTTGATTTTTAATTTTGCATGCTTTAATTAACCATTTGAGAAAATTAGTGAAAGAATGAGGAAAGAAGAGGAATTATAACATCCATATACACATATACTGATCTGAAATGAAAATATAGACAGCAAACCACAACACACAGATTGCTAACGGAGTTCGGCACAACTTTTTCCTACGTCTCCGGGCCTTTTCTTTGTGGGGGAGGCTTCTTTATTTCTGTTCAAATGCTCAAAAGTACATCACTGCAATGCCAAATGGCTACAAGACTGATCTGGTCATGTTCTTCTAGATCTCTAGAACCCTTCAAAAAAACCAGCATGCAAAACGGATGTCCGGAGCTCCCAGAAATGGTCCGACAACGTCTCCTCCTCAAAAGCTTCTTTGCATCAAACTGACTTTGGCTTGACTTTTCTTCAGCATAACTCTTCTCTGACTGACTTCTCATGGCCTCAAACAGGCCTTGTTTATATAGCCTTGAATTTGGTTGCTCAGCTCCAACTTCCTCCAAGAATTTGGCCTCCAAAAATGGAGAGAATCAGCTAATAATAGGCATATTTAATAATAAAAACCCAAAATAGCATAAAAAAACCCACTTTTGACTATACATATGGGCGCTAGCCCCTTTATCTACGTGCGCCCCTAGATTTGCGGTCATATGGGGGCCATGTGGCCACGCGCTCATGCGTTGGCCCCCCTCCATTACTCTCGCTCTTGGTTCCTTGGCATCCGAATAGGACCTCGTGGTTAGGAATCGTGGGCTTATAACAAACCCTGCGCCAAAACTATGGATAGGCCCCCCGAATCCATTGGCTTATGGTCGTGTGGCATTTGTATAGGGCCACAACCTACCTGTTACAACAATAACCCGCACCCTGTGGTGTATCCTATGGAACCACGGGCCAATCCTGTTACAACCGCACCATCGATTATGTTGAACGGTCGTATGGTTGTTGCGCCGAGGGCTGGGGCTAAGCCCCGACCCTTTTCCCCGCTGGCTAAACCCATATTCCAATTCAAATATATATTCGCCCGTTTCTATAACAAGAACCACCACGGGGGCGGGCAGTTAGCCCAGCCCCGCTAGTCCATTGCCACCCGGGGAGGTCGCGGGTTCGACCCTCGGCCATGCCAATTTTACCAATAAACCAATAACTAATCATACGGTGCCACGTGGAAGCCCTTGACTGGGCCACGTGGCACATTACCAACCAACCACAACCTGACACATGTCTCTTGGTAATTGGCCCATGTGCATGCCACGTCAACCTGTCTATACTGCCTTGTCACTTGCCACGTCAGTCACTGACGTCACCCGTGCCATGTGTCACCCTTTCAGTGGTGACATGTGTCACCTCAGGATTGGCCCTATCGTACGCCAAACGTTCAAATATGCCTGCCATGTGTCACTCCCTGGTGCTGCCACATGTCCCCTGTATGGACCTGCCATGTGTCGCACGTACAGACATGCCACGTTAGCGTCCGTACAGACTGTACGGACTGCATAGTCAGCAATTTTGTTTTGCCTGTTTGACCTTTCAGACAGAACGCGATATCTTCTCCATATGGAGCCCGTTTGACAAAGTAAATATACCACCGGAATCAGGAAGACAAGAAGGACTCAATGGCATAGGTTTCGTCGCATTCTGAGCACTTTCATTTTTGAGCATTTTTCAAGCCCTATCAGGCTTCTGGATCCAATTTCGTATCACACCTCCCCACAAAAATACCTTTTGGTCCCCAAAAGGTTACTGACCAGTCAACAAGCTCGCGATAGGCCACCCGGCTTGTCCTCTGTCTCTGAACTCTGTCTTGTGCACCTGTCTCATTAAGATCAACTGTAACACAATCATGACAACTGACAGTACATTATTAGCCATTTGAACCCTGTTACATCTTACTGAAGCCACTATCATCCATGTAGAAAACATTACTAATGATAGCATCAAAAAGACGACTGCAAATGAACTGATATACTTGAAATATATGCACGACATGAGCTTATCTTGAAGCAACTTATGATTGATTTTTCATTCAACAACCATGTCTTGTTCTTGCTTAATATCAATGACTTCATTTGAAACAATTAGTGGTTTGTTTCTTGCTGGCATTGTCTTTGTTAATTGTTCCATTGTTTGAAGTGTTTTACTTGTTTTAACATGATGAGCATGTACCACATAATCATGACCTGCTTTAGTGAATTGATATTGATTCTTTGTTCTGTAGAAGATTTCCTTACAATCATACAAGTACGGACTACCTAAGACCATTCCACATTCTTTTAATGACACAACATCACAAGTTACNCCACATTCTTTTAATGACACAACATCACAAGTTACTTCATCCACATACTTATCTGAAATTGCAAATTTGATTGTGCACTTCTTTGTTATGTGCATCTGATGATGATTGCTTATCCATTTAAGTGTGTAAGGCTTATGATGAGTTTGTGTTTTTAATCCCATTTTCTTAACCAATTCTTCTGAGATTAGATTAGATTGAGATCCATTGTTGATTAATGTATCTACCTTNGTGTATCTATCTTAGTGTGTCGCATGATTACCCTTATATGAAACAACTTGCTTCTACAATCAATCTCTTCACCAAATTTACCTCTCATACCAACCAATGAAATCTTTGACTCATCACCTGAATCTGATCCCAAGTCTATAGGCTTTGTTGTTGTTGTTGCCACTATTTGTGTTCCCTTCTTTTCTTTGAACCAATTTGGCCTCTTCTTGGGATGCAACTGCCAACATTTTTCCTCATCATGTCCCTCTTTCTTGCCAATTTTACCAATAAACCAATAACCAATCATATGGTGCCACGTGGCAGCCCTTGACTGGGCCACGTGGCACCTTTCCAACCAACCACAACCTGACACGTTTCACTTGCTTATTGGCCCATGTGCATGCCACATCAACCTGTCTATACTGCCTTGTCACCTGCCACGTCACCCGTGCCATGTGTCACCCTTTTAGTGGTGACACGTGTCACCTCGGGGTTGGCCCAGCCGTACGCCAAACGTTAAAATATTCCTGCCACATGTCACTCCTTGGTGCTGCCATGTGTCCCCTGTATGGACCTATCATGTGTCACACGTACGGACATGCCACGTAATCATCCGTACATACTGTACGGACTACACAGTCAGCAATTTGTTTTGCCTGTTTGACCTTTCGGACAGAATGCAATATCTTCTCCATACGGAGCCCGTTTGACAAAGTAAATATACCACTGGAATCAGGAAGACGAGACGGATGCAATGGCATAGGTTTCGTCGCATTTCGAGCACTTTCATTTTTGAGCATTTTTCAAGCCCTATCAAGCTTCTGGATTCGATTTCGGATCAGTGCTCTACAATCAATCCCTGCCCTTGATATGGCGCTTGCATATCCAACGGTCACGACTTGATCTAATCATGTTTCTTCAATGTGCTTCCCCTTCTGAGCTTCATGTGCATCATCTCTTCTGAGCTTCTGATCTTCAATTGCTAACCCTCCTGAGCTCTTAATTTTTTAGTACTTTTGTACATGGATTTTCTACTCTTTGTTCATACCAACTCATCATTATAATGTAATGAAATCCGCTATTGACATCAATCACAACACATCAATGAAAATATGTCCAATAGTTTCCTACGAGGAGGATGACGGTGATGATGATGGAATTTGACAGGATAGTGGTAATCCATCACATCTCAATGCTACATAGCAGGAGCCAGTGTAGGATAAATCCAAGGGAGTGACCATTTCCACACTTTCAAGAGTCCCTAAATACTACACCTTGAGGGTCAGAGGAATTTCACAGGGGAAGAGGGTTACAACATTGATTAATGGTAGGGCCACCCACAACTTCATTGATGTTTCACTTGTCACTGGGAGACAAATCACTGCGGAGTACTTCGAGGGATTCAATGTAGTAGTAGCAGATGGTTAAAACTGTAACACCCTTGTTTCCCCCAAATTGTAAATATTATTATTACTATGAACAAAACTATAGAAAGATCTATCATATGAATGTTGGAGAGACAATGATCCCCCCCATAGAAATTAATGTATATATTTTTGTTATTAAATGAAACGAAATTAGTGGCATGATTTTTGAAAGAGGGTTTAAATATAGATCAGGATGCATGAGAAGGGATGGTTGGGGAACAAATAATGGTGGGTTGACCCCTTCTAGGCTAGTACCCTGTTGGATATAAATGTGCAGCTCCAGAACAATATTTTGGCCCAGAAGAAACTTAATTACTAGTCAGATTGATAGTTGAGAAGTATTCCCTCAAGAGTCAATGAGGGATATGGGTAGAGTACCATCTGAAACTTCCTAACCTAACCCAAACAATATTGTTAGGAAAGGAAATAAAATAGAGGAAACTCGTGGGCAGAGGGAAGAATCAAATAAAGAGGACATGCGAATGATCTAGAGGACTAATAGATAAGAAGAAGAATGCGCAAGGCTCTCTAGTTTGGAGGAAGAGAAATGTGAATAAGTTTTTATGGTTACAAAAGTTATTAGACAATTTTTTCTAATCAATATGATAAATAGAGTGGTTTTGATTGAGTGAGAAATCACAACAAACTCCCTTGCTTGGTGGATACAAAAATGGACTACTAGGTTCCTGTGGGGAAAAGGAGAGTAACCTTTGTCCCTTGTTGATTCTAAGATCAAGAAGAATCCCTCTCATGTCATCATGATCTAACTAAGGGTTGGCCAACTAGGGAATACTCTAAGAACAATTTTTCATGTGGTTGGGTGCAAAAGGGAACCCCTTTCAACAATTTCCAACTAAATTCCAACATTCTAGATAACTGTGACTTTGAGTTTTATTTTACCTTGACTATTTTGTTGTAATATGTAATTCCTTGAGCTAGATGATGGCATGATTGTTTATCTCATTGAATGGTAGAGTTTGTGTCTTTGATGGTTGTTGGGCCTGAGATATGATCACTTTTATGATGGTTATTATGCACTTTTGCCACATGTACATATGTGTTTTTCATCTTTTGAAGGAGCATTTTGAAGAATTTTATGATAAAACGGTATGATCGACATAAGGTACGTATGATTCATGTTTAATGATTGTATCGAGCATAATTTATCATGTTTTCATACTTCCAAGGATATTATTCACATTTTTTTATGTTACAGGGAGAAAATGCACTACGTTTCTGCTTTCGGCACTCAGTCCGGCACTCATTCCAGCACTCGTTCCAATACCCGATCTGGCACTCCTTCCAGCACTATGTATTGCACAAAAACGGAGGGAGACTTGGCAGTTATGGTATTGGCGGCCAGTGATGGGCGAATCAGGAACGTGGGTTTTGTTCATCCTTATCCCCTCTAGCTACTGAACTCTTGACAACTCGATTTTGGGTTGTTATGGTGGGTGATTATTGGCTCGCTCTGTTTCGGCAGTTAGGGCACCATTAATGAAATTTGTCAATTTTAGAAGTGGTTCGAACCTCCTGTGATCAACCACTTGGTCTGTAAACATTATAAATACCACCATGGTGGTCATATAATTGTTAAGTAGTAGAATAAGTCATGTGTTAGAGCCAAAAACGATTTTGGCTCTGTTTTTTCATTTTTCAATTGCCAAAATTGTATAAAATTGTGTTTATGTGTTTTAATGGTGAATTCATTTCGCTGAGCTCATGCTGTGATTTTAGAGAGTGACCACGACTTGCTGGGGGGCCCACCAGCAGTCTGGTAACTCTTCTTTAGTTTATTTATGCATTTTTATAGTTTAGTTGTCTCTCTTTATTTCCTGTACATACATTTCTATTTTGTTAATTAGTTTGTTGTTATAATTTAATTTGCTTTGACTCTCTTTTGCAGGTTAGAATGATGAATTGTGTTAGCATGCATTAATCTTGTAGTTAGGAACGGATCTGTAGACTCATAGACTAACCCCATGTGTAGTTAAATACTAGATTATGTTTTTATTTATGATTTTAGAATCAAGTTTAAAACAGAGTTTTGAATAGCATAGAATAACGTTTTAATTTGGGTTTTAATTGACAAGGATTTGATGGATGGATAGAGTTAATTCTAGTTTTTAATGATAGATTTCTTATTTCAGTTTTTTATATAGATCTCGTTTAATTAGTTGTTGGTTAATGTAGATTGTTAGTTTACTTTTCAATATCATAATTTAATTTATGTTTTTAATCATTTATTTATTGTAGTTTGAATTGTTAGAATAGATGTAGCATAGTTTCATTTATGTAATTTCCTTTCCTAGACTTAAATTGCAGTTATATTTCTTAGTTAATGGTTGAATCTAGTTTGGCGTATGTAGTATAGAAGTTTAATGATGATCTCGCTATGTTGTTGATGGTTCATATATGAATATGCAGGGTATTTAACATTGTTTTGTCATGGCTAAACTCTCATTGGATTGTTTAATCCATACCTTTCACCTTTCCATTGAGATTAGTGTTGAGCTTATACCACTTGAATTGTCTTTTGTTGTCAAGTGTCACGGAGATATCATCCGACATCGAAGACATTCACACAACCACCAACATTATATTTGAGTTTTTTATAGATTAAAGATAGTTTCTTCTTTTTGTAGATCAAAAGATATAGTTTCGTGCTTTCATAATTTAGAAGATAGTTTTATTGTTGTTGTGGGATAGATAGAATTTTCTTTGATAGATTAGATAGTAGTTTGTTTATTATAGATTAAGCATTAGTTGGTAGTTCGTCTTGCTTTCAATAAAATAGATTTCCTTTCATACATTAGAAATAGTTTTGCATTGAGCATTTAGCCCAGTTGCCTCTTAGATTTCCTTTCATGCATTAGAAATAGTTTTGCATTGAGCATTTATTCCACTTGCCTCTTAGTCTAGATAGTTGTTCAATGAGAAGTTTTATTTGATTACTTGCAGTAGTTAGTTGCCTTTGCTTACTTGTCTATTTGCTTTAGTAGGTTAGATAGTCGTCTTTTGCTTTAGTAGGTTAGTTAGGTGCCTTTTCTTACTTGTCTTTTTCTTTACTAGGTTAGTTAGGTGTCTTTGCTTGCTTGTCTATTTGCTTTAATAGGTTAGATAGGTGTATTTTCTTACTTGTTTATTTATTTTCTTTCATAGGGTAGTTTCTCATTGAATGTAGGTTGGGAAGTTAAAATAGTTTGCTTTTGTCATTTGCTTATTGATATGCTTAGATAGTTGCTTATTGCTTATTGTTGAACGAGTTTACTTTACATAGGGTTTTACTTGCTTTCTTAGGAACTATCCATCGATCCTTGGCCCAAAAGTACTTAGGTTACCTAGTTTCAAGTTGCTTAGTAGGGTTTGCTCATTAGATAGGTTTTGCTTGAGTAGATTAGCCTTAGATATATACCTTCGTTAGTTAGACTATAATCCTACCATCCCTTCTACCTTTGGCATATATTTTGCTACAACTCTAAGTTTACTTACCCCGGGTTGACAATTTAATTAAGGGTTTTTAGTGTGTTTTTAGTGCATATATAACACCCATCAATGGCCTAATGGTTTGGGAAGTTTGAAGTAGAAATTAAATCCCATATTATCTCAATGGTTTCTTGTTTAATCATATTTAGCAAAGGAGACCTTTGATTAATGGGTTTAGAAAGGAATCGGAGAAGAATGCGATCTGACCTCTGGTTGAATCCGTATATGCTCTAGTTCCCCCAATGGACTGACCCAAGGACTGAATCCACAAATATAGAGTCGGAATGGACTCTATAGGACGGTCTCAAACTCATCAATCCATTGGTATTACCTTCCCTGCTATATATTTCGAGTTTTGTAGGTGAAAGGCCCTTCCTTCAAACCATTATTCCAAGTGACCAAAATCTCAAGTCCCTAGGCTTAACCAAATCTCAGGTACAATTCAAGAGTGTATCTCTTTGGGCTTGTCGATTCCCATATGACCAAGACCTGGAAACCTTCACTATGCCCAAAAGGAGCTAAGCCCTCCGGGCTTCGAGACTTCAAAGGTCAGGGACTTTGGGATTTTGGAACCTCGCAACATCCAATTTTTTCTAAAGGAAACCTATTGGAATGGAGACCAGATGGTTTGACCAACAACTAGCGTTCTTATACCTGTTATCATGGTATTTTCCTTATCGTTAAACACCTACCATATTTTGACTATGGGTATTCCCTTCCTTGTTGATCATGATCACAGATCAATGACATGATCCTTGTACTTTTACTATTATGGGTTCAATGGTGAGGATTCTACCCAAAATTTCCAATTGAGTGGATACCTTTTTCTATCGATTATTACTCCCTCTTACTATGTCCTTCCATTACCCTCGATCGAGCATTCGAAAAGGATACCAAAGGATCTTAAATCGACGATCCATGAAACTGTCGGGATTTCAAGACTTTGGGAGTTCACAACAAATTGTAACCTAGTATTTGGCCCAAATTTCAGTGATTAGTTAAGCAACATGATTAAATAAACCTTGTGATTAACATTAAGTTAAGTACGTGTGTGGGACCCTCTCTGGGAGTCTGAAAATTTAGAACTTCGGGACTCCAAGAGAATTTGAGGATATGAGAGGATGTGGTAAACACCGAAACACGCTCATTGAAGTGTCAATACCTTATTGGGTGGGCCCGCGTAATTCATGGTGAAGTGTCATGACTAGGAAGGTCTACATGGCACCGTGATATGGGATGTGAGTTAATGAGGGACCCACTCCCCCCTTGTCAACTTTAGGCTATGGGTAAGAATAGATAGATCCCAACTGTTAGATATAAGAGTGGATATAACTCCACCATAGATCTTGGAGTGGTGAGAGAACTTCAGGACTTCGGGACTGTGAGAAGTTTTAGACTTGCGTAAGAATTTCAAAGAGCCAAAGGCGCGATATTCGCAAATACTAGGAGATACTCCTTGCAACCAGCAACCATGTCACCGTCAAGGGATGATAACTCAGGTCACGACCATTCCATGTCATATGGGGTGAGAGAGGTGAAGCTACGTTGAAGCCCCATGGATAAGGGGATGGCCATTGGCCAAAGACGCCCAAACAATATTTGAAAGGCTATAACCTTCAAACTAGAACTCAATTTTTGGAAAAAATTTAGTTGTTGGAAATATCTTGGTGAGCACACCACGATGGAATCCTCATTCGAGGATTCAGGGAGTTGTATTAAAGAAGAAAAATTATACCCCCATCCCTTAAAAGGATACTTAGGGGGTCTGGTGTGAGACAGATTGGTATTAGAGCAAGCAACAACACTTTGCCTTCTTGGTCTCATGAAAGAGTGGAACAAACTTTAATAGAAACCTATAAGGGCCAGGGAACTCTACCCTACCCCACATGTAAGAGATTATTTAATCTTTACTACTGGAAGGAGTGAGACCATATTTTTTTTACATGTTCTAAATCTGAACTACATATCTTTGTTGTATGTGGAATATTGAAGCTAATATTACCTTAAAAACAATAGCCTATGTTGTTCATAAAAATTTCCGGACGATTGACTAACAGAAAATGTTTTTATCAACACTTAACCATTCAATGGAAATAAAGGAAAACTACAAAGTAAAGAATGGTGACACACCATGAGTGGGGGGGATCTCCCACAATAAACAATAATATTATGTTGAGAGGATGGTGGTAGAAACCCCTCTAGATTTATATGACACTATAAGAAGCCTTATGGTGGAATTACAAATATTTAAAGCAGACAATGAGAGACTCATGAGAGAAAAATAAAATATAATTGAAATAAATGCAGTCTTGTTGCAAATCCTATCAAACATACAGAGGAAATTGCAACATCGACCAATGGCCAATAATGTGGACCAACATAATACTAAGAAAACCCAAAGTCCACCTGAGATACAAAAGAATAGCCTTGAAAATGGCAACACGAGAAGAAGAACCTCAAAGAAGGACCAACATGGAGCCAAGAGGCATGTTGACATCCAGGATTCAACTGAAGAATCCTCTAGTGAGGGAACTGAAAACTCCAAGGAATTGTCTAGAAGTGAGACTAGTTTACATTCTCATAGGAGAATAAAAATGAGGAAACATTCCAGAAGCCATGACCCTAAAGAGTTTAATAAATCCAAACCACCCACTTTCGATGGAGTTATTAGGAAGGGGGAAGAAGCATAAGTTTTGATACTCGGCCTAAAGAAGCACTTCAAAGTCCATGACTACTCTAAGAACTTAAAGGCCCAAATAGCCATCTTTAACTTGAATGGAAAGGCCTCCATCTGGTGGGAGGACCTTAGAAATGTGAAATGAATTCATGAGGAATTATCATGGAAACAATTTGAAAAGTATTTTAAGAAAAAGTATCTATCTGAAAGGTACTATTAGGAAAGGACTAAAGATTTCTATGAACTCAAACTTGGACATCTCACAATTGATGAATATATCAACAAATTCCTCGATATGTTGAGGTACTTGCCTTACATCAAGGATGAAAATGTGAAGGTGCAGTGATTTATTAACGGGCTGCCTCAATCCTATCGATACATAATTGAGTTTGGTGAAACCAAGACTCTAGAAGACACCATTAGGAATGAAAGGTATTTCTATGAGAAATTCAATCATAGGGAAGAACCTCATAATGATTGGAACAAGGAAAGAAAATTGGGATTCAAGAAGAAGGGGTTTAAACCTTCAAAGTTTAAGAGCCGTGGGGAATGCTCTAAGATGAGCCTTCCTACTAAAAATGTGTATCAACATAATTTTCCATCCCCAAGTGGAAATAAGCCATTTGGATCAGTCCCAGGAAATACTGAAGATAAAAGGAGAGAACCATTGAAATTTTGGGGATGCAGAGAATAAAATTTGTTGAGGGACTATCCCCATATGCAGCAAGACAATAGGAGCATCTACAACATCCAGGAAGCTACTATAGCCAATGGTGTGTCTAGGATCATGTTAAAAATTTATGCCACCCTATATGATCGGCAAGATGATCACCAAGCTTCAATGGTGGATATGGAAGGTGTGATTTCCAACCATCTAGTTTCCTTTTTAATTGAACCTGGTTCTAATATAAGTTATTTTTCCCCTCAAAATTTTGAGAAATGTAAATTGCAGCAATTAAAACATGCTAAATCATGGTTGGTACAACTAGCCACTAGAACGAAAAGAAAAGTGATAGAGGTCATACCAGCATGCCAATTCATTTTGAATGGATTGTCCACCCAAGCAACCCTAAACATGCTCCCTTTGGGATATTATGACCTATTGATTGGCATGGAATGGTTGGTTTCCCATAAATCCAATTTGGAATTTTATAATAAAACATTGGAGTGTGAAGATGAGGAGGGGAGGACAAGAACCCTATAGGGATTTCAAAATCCAATCTCATTGAGACAAATATCAACCCTAGGTGAACAAGTATTGCAGAAAAGGATGTCCTTTGTATGCAATACAAGTGTTGAACTCTGTTGAGGAAAATAAACCAAGCCTAGAGGACCATCCTATATTAAGAGAGTATAAATATGTTTTTCCAAAAGAGGTACCAGGTCTACCTCCAAAAAGAGATATTGACTTCTCAATAGAACTTATAACTGGAGTAGTGCCAATGTCTAGATCACCTTATAGAATGAGTACATGAGAGATAGTTGAGCTCAAGCTCCAATTGAAGGAGATGTTAGAAAAGGGTTACATCTGGCCTAGTGTGTCCCCTTGGGGAGAACCAACTTTTTTTGTGAAAACAAATGATGGCACCCTCAGATTGTGCATAGAATATAGACAACTTAATAAGATGACAATTAAGAATAAATATCCTTTGCCAAGACTTGATGACATGTTTGACTGGCTAAGGGGTGCTACAATATTTTACAAAATTGACTTAAGGTCGGGATACCATCAATTCTAAATTAAGGATGAATACATCCATAAAATAACCTTTAGGACAAGGTACGGGCACTATGAATTTGTGGTAGTTCCATTTGGTCTTACCAATGCACCAACCACCTTTATGTGTTTGATGACTATTATACTCAGCAAATTCTTGGATAGATTTGTGTTGGTATTCATAGATGACATTCTGATCTATTCTAAGAGAAGAGAAGAGCATGAAGAGTACCTCAAGTCATTGCTTCAAGTTCTAAGAGAGCACAAGCTCTATTTCAAGTTTATTAAGTGTGATTTATTTTATAAAAGGGTTAATTACTAAGTCCATGTCATCACTGAGGAAGGATTGGCAGTTCACCCTGAAAAAATCAAATCCATCATGGATTGGCCTACACCAAGGGATGTCTCTAATATTATAATCATTATGGGTCTAGCGAGATAATATAGGAGGTTCATAAAGAGTTTTTCCAGAATTGGTTGTCCAATCACCTTCCTACAAAAAAAGGGAGTTAAATTCATTTGGACAACAAAGTGTGAGGAGATTTTTCACCAACTAAAACACCTTTTAACCAATGCACCAGTGCTGAAAATTGTAGACCCAAAGGAGGACTTCTTGGTGTGTATAGATGTCATCAAGGAAGGACTCGGAGGAGTCCTCATGCAAGAAGGGCATGTAATATGTTATGAATCTAGAAAATTAAATGAACATGAAATCAATTATGTGACACATGACTTGGAATTGTCTTCCACAGTACATTCTTTAAAAATGTGGAGGAATTACCTCCTAGGAAGAAGATTTGTGTTGATGACAGACCATAGTGGGTTGAGATACTTGTTTGACCATCCCAAACTCAATGCTAGGAAAGCTAGGTGGATGACTCTCCTTAGTGAATTTGATTTTGAAATCAAACATATCAAGGGAAACGAAAACAAAGTGTTTGATTCCCTCAGTAG
This sequence comes from Picea sitchensis, assembly GCA_010110895.2. NCBI lineage: Eukaryota > Viridiplantae > Streptophyta > Pinopsida > Pinales > Pinaceae > Picea > Picea sitchensis. The sequence continues at coordinate 25,878 of SNQJ01S0008336.1, read as the reverse complement.
AAGTATGAAAGTGATTCACCTAGAATATGTGAGTGCCTATGATTCATATATCAAGGAGAGAGTCAAAAGTGCACAAGAAGTGGATGAGTTCTTCAAAACTATGAAATAATTCCTAGAGAAAGAACCCACAGGGATGAATTATGAGGGATATTAATTGTTGAATGATGTCTTGCTAACTTAAAAAGGTAGGTTGTATATTCCAAATTGTGACGAATTGAAGAGGTTCATAATGGATGAACTACATAAAATATCATACATTGGTCACCCTGGTTATCAAAAAATGATAAAAAACTCCAAGAAACTATTTTATTAGCCGATAATGAAGAAGGAAATAATTAACTACTTGGATAAATGCTTAGAATGTTAGAAAGTTAAGGTGGAGCACTAGCATCTAGCAGGGCTATTGCATCCCCTACCAATTCTAGAATGGAAATGGGAAACCATCTCCATGGATTTTATCACCGAATTGCCAAAATCAACCAAGCAGAATGATGTCATTATGGTAGTGGTGGATAACTTGATCAAGGTTGCTCACTTTATTCCCATAAATTCAACTTTCAAGGAAATAGACATTGCCAATATATTCATGAAAGAAATATTTATACTGTGTGGCATGCCTAAGGAAATCATATTAGACAGAGATACAAAATTTACTTCAAATTTTTGAAAATCTTTGTTTGTTGGTTTTGAAACTAAATTGTTATTTAGTATAGCATATCACCTTCAAATGAATGGATATAAAGAGAGGGTAAATCAGGTATTAGAATACATGTTAAGGATGCATGTTATTCATCAACTTGAGAGATGGGAAGACTACCTATCATTTTTATAGATTTCTTATGACAATGTGATCTGGATTATTTTCGGCACGAAATGAGAGTGGAGATATAACAAAGAAATGTACATAGATATCTAGAATATCCAATAATATAACATAAATGTATCGTATATGCAACCATAAACAAAGAGATACAATAATACACAATTTCTATTAATGAGTGAAAATGTACAAAGACTGTAAAAATACAGAGTGAAAGACTCGCTAGAATGGTGGAATCTTATCTCTGAGAAGAGATGTGATGGCTACTCATGTTCACAAGAAGATGATTTAAAATGAGGCTCTAAAGGCCTTTTTAACATAAAGAAAATCCAAAACCCTAACCCCGAAAGATGAAAATCCAATAGTGTTGTGGACCCCATTTTGGGTAGTTTGGTTTATCAACTTATCAGGGGAATAACTTTGGCATATGATCTTCATTTGGGGTGCACGATAGATCGTTGGAAAGGTATCCTCGAGGAGATTCATTTTGGGGGTGCAATCAAATCCTTTGGCCATTGTTGAGGGGCTCGATCCCAAAAAAAACTTCATTTACGCCTTCAAAATGGCCCCAGAAGTTTAGGAACCAAAAAACTGCTAACAATAGTAAGTTGCTAGAAAAATATTTTGAGCCAGTTGGAATAGGTGGGTGGCCACCGATATCCACCTGGATCAATCCTCCCTCCTTAGGAAGAAATGGTCTCAATTTCGTTGAGTTCCCGGGGAAGAGGGAAAAGCATTTTTTGAATCTGCATCTTGATGAGTTGCTTTCCTTGTTGGAGAAGTTGTGTTGCTTATCTTGTCGAAGGTTGTCGCGAACCTGTTGCTAGCGGGGTTGAGTATGTTCAAATAGTCGAGCTACATGAGATGACTTTGTATAAAAGGAATATTTGTTCTTTGTTGCAACCTTTTCGACATGCTTATATTGGATAGAAGGTTCTTGGGCCGAGGTTGTAGTGGTTGCAATGTCCTTCTGTTCACCTTTTGAATAGATTGTGAAGAATATGAATTGTGTAGTATGAAATACTACCTTGCGGAACTATTTAGGTGGGTTAGTAGTTGGAGCTACATCTAGTATCATGTAGAGATGACCCCCCAGAGTAACAATGACACTACGAGGTCAAGACTCATAAATATCATGGTGCTTCCACATATATGGTTGGCCCAAGAGAACATCATAGGAATCCAGCGGGGAAACATCACATAATACCTCATTCTTGAAGGGTTGGATGTCATATGACAATTAACACTACTAGCTAACATGAATATCTCATCCCTGGCGAAGCCACCCGATGTTGTATGGTTGTGGGTGCAGTGTTGTCGACAATCCCAACTGTTTGATGACCTCTATTGATATGAGGTTCTTTTGGATTCTGCTATCAACAATAAAATGCAGCGGCATCCACGTCACCCACATATGTGAATGAAAAATTTTCTCCCCCTCTTTAGGATCTGTTCGTTCTTCTGGTTGAACTGTTGTGGTGGCAACAATAACAATGGGGTCGGCATCGATGATCTGTCTTCTACTAGTATTTTCTGAATCAGATTTTGAATCAGGGTTATGCTCATTGTCTTTGATCTCGACCACCAATGAATTTTTTGAGTGACATTCATCGGTGTTATGCCAGAGGATTTTGTGGAAATCACACCATTTTCTAGTGTCCTTATTCGTATTTATGTTACCCTTGTTTTCTTGTGGCTTGGACTGGTTTTTTGAAGGTTGGTTGTTAGCACCATATTTACCATACTTTGTTGGTTGTGGATTTGCAGACCTGAACTCCCGCTTGTTCTATTGCTTAAATTTCTTCTCAATTTTAACAACATATCGATAAGCAACACCCAGTGATGTGATGTCCAGAAAATCCATTTCAGTTTGGATGTATATGTGTAGAGCCCCATGGTATTTCAGAACCAGATGTCACTCGGAGTCTTTGATACCCAGCTTGGTGTGCAAGGTATGGAAGGTATTGGTGAGCTCTTGCACTACTTGTCCCCTCTCTTGCTACAGTGTGGTCCATCTAATATACCGGTCATCATATTTTCCAGCATGATAATATTGTTCCTTGACCACATCCACAAAACAATCCCAAGTGGGCTCGGCCCCATATATTCCAGACTCCTCTATCGAACTTTTCTCCCAATAATTTTCCCACCAATGTTTGACATGGGTGAGATCCTTAAGGAGTGTGACAGTGATATTTTCCCTATCGGAGAAATTATGAACAGAGAAATAACCTTCTAGCAAATTTGACCATTTTTCTAGGGCATCCTCATCTATTTGTCCTTCAAATATGGGAATATCAAAATTAACTTGTATCTTGAAAGGTGAGGTGCCTCCAAAGTGGCTGCTTGATGAATATGTGTCGTTTTTTATCAATAGGAATTGAAGGATGTGCACAAAATTCTCCATCATTTCGTCCCTTAGTTGTGTGAGAGCTTGCTCAAGCAACAGATTAATAAAATCGTCTACTCTGTCGTTTTTCTTTTCTTCCACCATGGAGGTTTTTTTGGGTGTGCGAGAGAAATTTTCCTCAAGAGAGACAAGCTCGATTCTGAACTTGTTGTACTCATACCTCATTGGGGACATGCACTGAAAAAACGATCAAGAGAAGCCTGCTCTGATACCACTGATCTGGATTATTTTCATCACAAAATGAGAGCAGAGACATAACAAAGAAATGCACAAAGATATCTCAAATATCCAATAATATAACAAAAATGTATCAGAGATGCAACCATAAACACAGAGATACAGTAATACACAATTTCTATTAATGAGCAAAAATGTACAAAGACTGTAAAAATACAAAGTGAAAGACTCACTAGAATGGTGGAAACTTATCTCTGATAAGAGATGTGATGTCTACTCTCATTCACAAGAAAATGATTTAAAATGGGGCTCTAAATGCCTTTTTAACATAAATAAAATCCAAAACCCTAACCCCAGAAGATGAAAATCCAACAATTTTGTGGGCCTCGTTTTGGGTAGTTTGGTGTATCAACTTCCCGGGGGTGTAACTTTGGCATACGATCTCCATTTGGGGTGCACGATAGATCGTTGGAAAGGTATCATCGAGGAGATTCATTTTGGGGGCTCAATCAAAGCATTAATCTATCATTGAGGGGATATATCCCAAAAAACCTTCATTTAGTCCTTCAAAATGGCCCCGAAAGTTTAGGAACCGAAAAATTGCTAAAAATAATAAGTTGCTAGAAAACTATTTTGATCTAGTTGGAATAGGTGGGTGGCCACCGATATCCACCTGGATCATAATGGTTATCAAGATTCATTGAATATGAACCATTTTTAGGCTCTCTATGCTAGACAGTGCAACATCCTAGTTAGTTGGAATAACCCAGTAGACAGAATAACAGTTGAGCCAGACCTATTAAAAGAAATGGAAAAACAAGTAGTTTGAATAAGACATAATCTAAAGGTGGCTCAAGACTGGAATAAGAGCTATGTAGACAAAAATAGGACTCCTAGGGAGTTCAAAGTAGGGGATCATGTCTATATCCGGATTAGATCCATAAGAAGTTCCTTGAGAATGAGAACTTGGGCCAAGATGGCACCTTAGTTTTGTGGACCTTTTGAAATTTTGAACAGAATGGGACCTATGGCATATAGACTAGCACTTCATCCCATAGTAAAAATGCATAATTTTTTCCATTTTTCGTTATTGAATAAATATGTACATGATTATAATCATATAATTAACTAGTCTATGATTCAAGTGGAACCAGAGGGATAATTCCTGCCATAACCACGATGCATACTAGATAGGAAAGGGATCCCACTCAGAAACAAAACCATTTCCCAGGTCAAGGTTCAATGGAAACACTTTGGCCCAGATGAAGCCACACGGGAATTGGAGGATGCCATGAAACATGCATACCCATTTTTTTTCACTGATGTACATAAAAAATACTGCGGAATGTAGAACACTGGGGAAGTGTTCCTTTTAAGGCGGAGGGGATTGTAACACCCCTATTTCCCCCAAATTGTAAATATCATTATTATTGTGAAAAAAACTATAGACAAATCTACCATATTAACGTTAGACAGAAAATGAACCATGTCATAGAAATTAATGTATATATTTTTGTTATTAAATAAAAGAAAATTAGTGGCATCACTATTAAAAGAGGGTTTCCAGATAGATCATGATGCATAAGAAGTGATGGTAGGGGAACCAGTAATGGTGGGTTGACCCCTGTCAGGCCGGTACCCTACTGGATATAAATGTGCAACTCCATAAAATTATTATGGCCTAGAAGAAGCTTAATTACCAATCAATATGGTAGTTGAGAAGCATTCCCTTAAGAGTCAATGAGGGATATGGGAAGAGTACCATCTGAAACTTCTAGAAATGACCCATGAAATATTGTTGGGAAAGGAAAGAAAAGAGAGGAAACTCGTGGGAAGAGGGAAGAAGCATAGACATAGGAAACATGCATTATCTAGAGGAACAATAGAGAAGAAGAAGAGTGCATGAGGCTCTCTAGTTTGGAGGAAGAGAATTGTGAATAATTTTTTCTGGTTACAGGAGTGATTGGATAGTTTTTTCTAATCAAGATGATAAATGGAGTGGATTTTATTAACTAACCAATCACATTAGACTCCCTTGCTTGGTGGATAGAAAACTAGATGGTCAGGTTCTTATGGGAAAAGGAGAGTAACCTTTGTCCCCTTTTGTTGTTGAGATCAAGAAAAATCCCTCTCATTGCATCATGGTCTAGCTAGGGGGTGGCTAGTTGGGGAATACTCCAAGAACAAATGTGCCCATGGTTGGGTGGAAAAGGGAACCCATTTCAGTAGTTGCCAACTAAATTCCAACGCTTCATATAAGTGTGCCTCTGAGTTTTATTTTACCTTGACTATTTTTTTGTAATATGTAATTCCTTGAGCTAGATGATGGAATTACTATTTATCTTGTTGAATGGTAGATTTTGTGGCTCTGATGGCCTATCGGTCTAGGAAGTTTGAAGTAGAAATTAAATCCCATATTCTGTCAATGGCTTCCTTTTTAATCATATTTAGCAAAGGAGACCTGTGATTAATGGGTTTCGAAAGGAATCAGAGAAGAAGGTGAGACGACCTCTAGTTGAATCTGTATATGCACTAATTTACCCAATGGAATAAACCAGGGATTGAATCCACAAATCCAGAGTCAGGAGAGACTCTACAGGATGGTCCCAAACTCATCAATCCCTCGAGATTCCCTTCCCTTCTATAGATTCTGAGGTCTATAGGTGAAAGAATCTTCCTTCAAACCATTCTTCTAAGTGACCAAAATCTCAAGTACGTGGGCCTAACCAAATCTCGGGTATGATTCAAGAGTGTAGCTCTCAAGGCTTCTCGAGTCCCATTTGACCAAGACCTGGAAACCTTTACTACACCCAAAAGGAGCTAAACCCTATGGGCTTCGGGACTTCAGAGTTATAGGAATTTGGGATGTTGGAACCTCACAACATCTACTTTTTTCCAAAGGAAACTTGTTGGAATGGTGAACGAACAGCTTGACTGACAACTAGAGGTCTCATACCCGTTATCATGGTATCCACCTTGTCGTTAAACACATACCATATTTTAACCATAGGTATTCCCTTCGTCATTGATCATGATCACAGATCAATGATGTGATCCTCATCCTTGTCCTCTTATGGGTTCAACGGTGAGGAAGCTACCTGGAATTTCCACTTGATCGGACAACTGGTGCAAGTTCATGACTTTGTGACTTCGTGAATATTGTAATTTACCAACTTTTCCACCCTTCTGGAGTGTTACCGATCGAATTAGTCACGAGGGAGTGATTACCTTTTTCTATCGGTTATTACTCCCTCTTATTTTGTCCTTCCATTACTCTCAATCGAGAATTCGAGAAGGATCTCAAAGGATCTTAGATCGACGACCCGTGAAACTTCGGGGATTCCGGGACTTTGGGAGTTCACAACAAAGCATAACCTGGGATTTGGAATGAAGTTCGTTGATTAATTAAGAAACAATATTAAAGAAATACTATGATTAACATTAAGTTAAGTACATGTGTGGGACCTTCTCCGGGAGTCCGAAACTTTGGAACTTCAGGATTCCGGGGCTTTGGGAGAATTTGAGGATATAGGAGGGTGTGTTAAACGTTGAAGCATCAAAACTCCCTTGTTGAATTGTCAAGCCCTGATTGTTTGGGCCCATGTAATCCATGGTAAAGCGGTGTCCTTGGGTAGGTCCATGTGGCATCGTGATATGGGACGCTGGAGGGTGTTGCGTGTTCATGTATTCTTTCATCCATTTAAAATTAGCAATTTGGGGGAAATGGTGAGTATAATGTCCATACTCACCACATAGAGTGAAAAGGAAGTTATATCTGAGGTTATTGTTCTTCCATTGTTGTGGTTGATTCTTATTATTTCCCCCTTGGGGGTTTTGGTTTCCTTGATTTTGGTTTCCCACAGCGGGACAATTTTGTTGGGGGTTATTTCCTCCTAGTCCTGGGTTGTTATTGTTTCAATTTTTTCCTTTCTTCTTGGCATTATTCAACTAACGGGATGGATTTTATGTATTAAATTTCTCAAAACTATGAACTTGTTGAATGGGAGAGGGTTGAACAAATTTAACACCGACATGTGGTTGTCCTAGTGGAGGAGCAATTGGTTGGGGAGGACCAGGAAATAGAAAAAATGGATTTTTTTGTGGAGATGATCCATATGGCATGTAGGAAGTTGAAGCACTTCCACTACTTCTAGGGTTTTATGTGGGGGTTGAGGTTGAACTCGTACTTGGTTGAGAGACCATATGCATCATGGTTACCAGTGGGGGTCCACCAAATGGTGGAGGGGTAGCAACAGGAAATGACTGTTGGTGAGTGGGAGGAGGGTAATAAGGTGTCCCAGCATATGGTTGCAGATATTGATGTGCACCATAAGTGGTTGATGGATGGCCATAAGGGTTGAGATGGGTCATAGAACCAATCAACACATCCACAACATGGGAAATCCCAGGTTTGTCCTAGCCAAATGGTATGGGTCTGGGTGCATCAAGAAATACTGTGTACAAGTAACCTGATTAAGCATAGATGAGGTCAAATTGTTGGGCCTTTCTAATGGATTCCTCTTCCAATTGAGGAAAATTAGATGCTACATCCTTGGAAATAATAGAGATGAGCGATTTAAGAAACCAGTCAAGGTGTTGTTATTTGGTGGTTTTTTCTTTACACAAACTACGTCCTCAATGCCATTCATCGATGTGGTCGATGATATGGGTAGAAATGGTTTGTTTGAACTCGGATAGAATTTATAAACCGGTATCATGATGAAATGGTAGTTGGAAAAAGGAAAAAAAGGCCTTTGCCAATGATTCAAATGTTACATGGGACCCTGATTTTTCGTCCACATATCATTTGGTTGATGAACCAGTGAAAGTTCTTTGAAATAACCTCAGGCGGATGGAATCATCCATGATTTTTTTTGATGAGATCTGTAAGTGGAAGGTCATAACATGGTTGGCAGGATATTCCCCCAGTTTTCCTTCAAATTCAGAATATCTGAAGGTAGCTTTGTAGGCATATTGGGCCAAGTGGGGTCATGCAAAATGGGATCATTCGTGAGTTTGGTTAAATCAAGAATGTTGAGGGACACCAAGTATTGCATAGGGATATTTGGAAAAGGACTAGTTCCATCCATTTTGTGTTTAGGTAATGGACCAGACCCTTGAGAGGGAGTTGGTGGCTTTGTACTTCTTCCTTGAGAATAAGTTTGACCCCCACCTCCTTGTGAAGGAGAACTAATAGAAGCATGACCTTGGGAATTTGACCCACGAAAAATGGAACCAAGTAAAGTTGATCCCAAAATAGTAGCACTAACTAGGGTGTGAGATGGTTGAGTCGGTGAGTTGGAAAGACGAAGAATTCCTCCTAGAATGGGAGGGAAATTCTGCAAGCATCTAGAACGATAGGGATTCTATGGTTCCCCTATGGTTTCTGACTAGAAAAGTGAATGTGTGAAAATGGTGACAAGAGAGAAATAAATGAACAAGATCTTTCTATATTTTTTACCTTCACAAGATATTCTAACTCACAATTGCATGTAATCAAATGAACATTATACATAAATCAACTATAAAAGAGACAAGCATGTGGATAGGTGGATTTTTTCTGCGTGAGGGAACAATAAAAAAAATGCTCGTGTCCTAAAATACCTATCATCCTTTCTCTCAATTCATCACTAGGCCTTCCAATTGCAGTCAACAATGGGGTCTAAAGCCACTAGAAGAGGAACTAGTGAAGGTTGAATTATTCAGTTATAATGAGGGGTAAAGGGTGTATATCCCGAAAGAGATGGTGATATTTACCAATAGACACACAAAATCTGATCAAGGTGTGATTTCAACCCACAACCACCACCTGGGTAGATATCCTATGTTTGGCCACTAAGTACCTCGGTCAAAGTGTGACATTTAGATTTTCAGCCTCAGAAATGGGTCACAAGATGGATGCCCTCACAAGAGTTGGGTGACTCGAGGAGGGATGCGCAGAACAACCTTACCTCAACCTTCGACCCTTCATGGGTATATCCCTACCTTATGGTGTAGGAACACTTGACTTGTAGGATTTTAAATATCCCTATTCTCAACTTCTATTGTTTCAAAATGTGAGAACTTGATAATGGGGGGTTATTTCGATGCCTACCCCCGAGATCCTACCTAGACTAAAAAAATTCTTTTGTCACCTCCTGTGGAGAAAACTTTAGTGTGTTCTTAAAATATTTTTAGATGTGGTGTGTTTAGAGATTGGATTCATGGACCAACCTCGTTTGAATTAATTGGTGTGAATAATTTCCAAAGAAGTAGTCAGATCTTTCGTAATTCCTTTGAAGAAAGCCTACTTTGACCTCCACTATTCTAATATAAATTATCTGTGTGAGGAGTGGCTTTGTGTGCAAGAAAGTGAAAAGTGTGCAAATATTTTAATAAGTTAAGTGTGAGATTACAACATGTGGACTTCCTCTGGTCCTTACAAATCTTCTTACCTAGCTTACTATGTTTCTTTGGTACAACCTTGTAGAATATTTAAATCCCTAAAGAACTAGCAATGTGGACAAATGGGTCCTTACAAATCCTTTAAACTCCCTAGAATGTTGTCTATACTAAGAAATATTTTGAAACTATCCTAGAATTGTAGACATGTGGGCATGTATGGGCATGTTACTTAATCATTTTAAACTTTCCTAGGGTGTTATCTAAACTAAGAAATCATTTAGAAACTATCCTAAGATTGTAAACATGTGGGAATATATGGGCCCTTACAAAGATTTAAGATGATTTTCACAACTAAGAGGAACCCTAGGGGGGCTTTGTCCTCTCCTAAATGATTTTTTAAGGGAGATGAAATGTCCTTTTAACCACCTTTTATGATTCCCGAGATCACACTAGGGTGTGGGGGAAGAGCATACTTGAGGGTTAAAATTGATTTCTAATCCTAAATTAATTGTGTTTGAACAAGCAATAACTTCAACTCAAAATTTTAAATGTCAAATGAGCCATCCATGTGGAAAAAAATCAAAAGAGAAGAACAATGATTCTTTTTACCCCTATGTGCTTATGTTAGCTAACCTTTCTTGCCATAAAGGACTCTAAGTGAAGTGGAGTTTCTTTATAAAGTGTAGGAAAATAAAAATCTGAAGGCTAGGGGCCCTCAAACCATTCATAAAAACCCTTACAATTTGAAAAAAATGGACTTATGCGCCGGCTAAATTTCTGACAGGCATGCAGAGGGTGAAAAATGTGCAGAGTAATCAAGCCTGTTTCATGCAGAGTGCGCATCTGTGGGCCTTGAAAGTCGTGCACTTCCTGTCACGCATCGGGGAAGAAATTTCAAAGTGAAATACTCTTCCCTTGGCTCTGAATTTTGACTTTGGCAGGTTGGGCTAGGTCATTTTTGGTACTTGCATGTCAAAACAATAAAAAATAAGTGCTCTCAAGACTTAAATAGGGAGGAATTTGATACCGAACCCTAGTGTTAGGATATTTAGACACTTAGGAGTTAGTTAAGATCTACTTGGTCTAATATGTCGTTAGGTAAAAGTGTGTTTCTTTAGTATGC
>SNQJ01S0008335.1:171615-183247 GCA_010110895.2 Picea sitchensis | reverse complement strand
GATACATGCCTTTGTGCTTCATAATAAACCAAAATAGTGATAAGTCAAGAACAAAAATGACATGCGTTAGAATATATATCATATCATTGGAAATATCAAAGTCTCACTCATGGAGGTGGGTGGAAGGGAAAAAGTGATCCCAAACTGGTGAAATACCTTGTGTTGATCATGGTGGTACTTGTACTTAGCATTGGAATTCTGCAAAATATCATGGACATATTGGTGGATGTGCTGAACATTCTCAATGAATGTGGTGGCTTTTTCAGTCTCAAAGTGAACATGGGAAGAGTTTGTTTGTGTGGTTGCAAGATGTAGTGCAACATCAATGGGACCCAAGAGTTGGAATCCCAACCCCACCTGAAATGGGCTATGGTCGGTGGAGCTATGGAGAGCCTTGTCGTAACTGTGTTGAACATAGGGGAGACTCTCATCCCATGTACGTGAATTCTTAGAGTTGTGCATGCACAGTATGTGCACAATCATCCAATTAACTACCTCTGTTTGGCCATCTGTTTAGGGGTGGAAAGAAATGGATTTAGTGAGCTTAGTGTCCAACAGTGACCAGAGACTCGAAAAAAATGTGCTGAGGAACCTGTTGTACCAGTTGGAGATGACGGTTTGTGGTATCCCAAAATTGACACACACTCGTTCGAAGAAGAGCTTGGTAGTATATGTCACTGTGATGTTCTTCTTGTAGGCTGTGAAGACGACCATTTTCAAAAACCGATCAATGAACACAAATACACAATCATTGCCTTTCTTGGCGGATGAAAGGCTAGACATGTAATCCATCGAGATGGATTCCCAAGGATTCTCAAGAGTAGGAGGAGGGGTGTATAAGCCTTGCTTCGTGATGGCTAGCTTGGAAATGGAACAGGTAGTGCAAGATATGATATACTTTCTGACGTCTTGTCAAAGTTTTTTCCAATAAAAATGTTTCTGTAGAAGGACCACAATTTTCTCCACGCCAAAATGTCCTGTCATCTGATTGTAGTGGGCTTCCAAAATCATCTTTTCACACTCGCTTGCAAGAACATAGAGATGGACTAGATGGCATAAAAATCTATCCTAAATGTGAAAATCAATGACATTTGTGCATGTACCCAAGAGTTGATAGGTGGAGACGAAGTCTGGATATTGCTGATAAAGTTGGGGTCACTCAGATGCCTCATGTCCACAAGAAAGGAGCACAGTGGTGAGTGCAACCATGAGAGGTCGACTGAGGAAGTCAGTGACAATATTTGTGCTCCCTATTTTATACTTGATGTTGAGATGGAAATGTTGTATGTAGGCAGACCACTTCTGATGGAGGTAGTTCTGCAACTTCCCCTGTGTTTGTATGAACTATAGAGGCTTGTGATCAGTGTGGACGATCGTCTCCTTTCCCAGAATGTAATGTTTCCATTGACAACATGCTTGTACAATGGAATACATTTCCTTGTCATAGGTGGGGTATTTTTGGACAATATCTAAGAGTGTCTCACTATGGTATGCAACCGGATGACCGTGCTGAGTGAGAATTGTGCCTACAACATAATCAGATGCATCAGTATCAATCTCAAATGATTGTTACAGATTGGTAAATGACAGTATTGGAGCTGAGCACAAGCGATGCTTCAGATCAACAAATGCATGTTGTTGTTCCTTCCCCCACACAAAAGTTTCCCTTCCACCTCCCTTGGTCACTTGGATGAGGGCCCATGCAATATGGGAGAATCCCAACATGAACCGTCGATAGAAGTTGGTTAGTCCCAAGAAGCTTCGAAGATCGGTTAGTGTGGTCGGGGGTGGCTAGTCATGGATGACTTGGATCTTGGCTGGATCAACATATACCCCATGCTCATCAACACTGTAACCCAAGTATTGGATCTTGTTCATGCAAAAGGAGCATGTTTCCAAGTTGGCATATGTCTTGTTCTACCGTAGAGTGCTCAAAACCTGTGGAATATGCCGCATGTGATCCTCACAAGTTCTGTTGAAGATGAGGATGTCATCCAAATATACCACCACAAAAGAGTTGGTGAAGGGTCTCAGTACATCATCCATCAACTTCATGAAAGTGGTTGGTGCATTTGTTAAGACAAAGGGCATGACCAAACATTCAAAGAGACCTTCTTTAGATTTTAAAATTGTCTTCCATACATCAGTTGGTTCGATGGGAATATGGTGGTAGCCAGACTTTAGGTCAATCTTGTTGAAGAAATCCCCCCCCTTGAGTTGTTCAAGAAGGTCATCAATTTTGGAAATTGGGTACCGATTCTTGACTATGATTTTGTTTAATGCTTTGTAATCAATGCATTGTCGCCAGGTCTCATCCTTCTTCTACATCAGTACAATCGAGCTTCTGCAAGGGGAGGATATGGGTCTGATGTGCCCCTCTTGAAGAAGCTCTTGGATATGACGCTTGATTTCGTCAGTTTCCATCAATGAGCAACGATATACAGGTCCATTAGGTAGAGGTGAACCGAGGTTTATATCAATTGGATGCTTGACTTGGCAGTGTGTCAATACCCTGTTGGGTGAGGAGAGGATGTATATATACTCTTCCACAATCCCGTCCACTTGCTTCTGCTGCAAATAGAGCTCTTTGTAGAGGCCACAGATGTGGCGACGACCTTATGCTTACTGTCTACCCGGTCTCTAAAATGACCTTACTACATTTCTTAGCAGATATTAAAGAAATAGCGGTAGGCGATGCTACCTCTGGTATCATGTATAATTTTCTACCCAAATTAATAATAACACTGCGAGGTCTAGACTCATACACAACATGATGCTTCCAAAAATATGGTTTTCCTAAAAGAACATAAAAAACTTCAAGGGGATAAATATCACAAAATACCTCGTCTTTAAAAGGATTGATGTCATAGGCCAGACAACATTGTTGGATAACACAAAGATCTCTTCCTTGAAAAAGACAATTGATGGTGTAGGGATGCAAGCATTGTTTCGTCAATAGGTCCAACCGCTTGAAAACCTATGCTAAGACTAGGTTCTTCTGATTGTCGCTATAGACAATGAAATGAAGCAGAGGCCCCTTTACCCACATCTGTGAGTGAAAGAGGCGTTCCCCTTCCTCTGTTTCTTCTACTTTGCTTGATTGGAATTTGGTGTTAGCGACAATGGCACTGGGTTAAACATCGATAATCCACTTCCCTCCTTCTGCAATTGATTCAGAGTCATAATCGACCTATGAATTAGAAGTCTTCAACTCGGCCACGATTGACTTCCTAGAGCGACATTTTTTGGTGTTGTGCCAAGGGATTTTATGGTATTCACACCATTTTCCCATGTCCTTCTTCGTCTTCTCATTTCCCTTCTTGTGTTGCATTTTGGACTGGTTGTTCAGAGAGTGCCATCTTTTCTATGTCCCTTGTTATGTGGGTTGGGGCCACCTTTTCCCTACTTTGGCTGTGAGGAGTTTGCATATCCAAACTCTCATCTCTTTTGCTTGAATTTCTTCTCGATGTTGACAACATATCTATAAGTTGTACCCAACTAGGTAATGTCAAGAAAATCCATTTCTATTTGATTGTATCTATGAAAAAAATCATGGTTTTTGAGCACCAGATGTCGCTCAGAGTCTTTGATACCCAATTCGATGCGTAGGGTATGGAAAATATTGGTGAAATCTGGTATTGTTTGGTCCCTTTCCTGACGCAGGGTGGTCCTTCTAGTGTACTGGTCCTTATAGTTTCCAACAAGGTAGTATTTTTCTTTAATGGAATCCCAGAAGGAATCCCATGTAGGGGAAACAACACATATTGTAGATTCCTCTATGGACCTTTTCTCAGAGTAAGTATCCCACCAGTCCTTAACATGGGGGGTGACCTTGAGGAGTGCAAAAGTAATATTTTCCTTATCGAAAAAATTATGGACCGAAAAATACGCTTCGAGCAGATTCAACCATTTATCTACAAAATCCAAATCTATCATCCCTTCAAATAGTGGAATATAAAAATTTACATGTACCTTGAATGGGGTTGCATGGACGATTGATGAAGATGCTTCTCATGTGGTAAGCTGCCGAAGGATCTGTGCAAAGTTGTCCATCATTTCGTTCCTTTGTCGCACAAGGGATTCCTTGAGCAACATTTTAAAAGGATCTACTACTCCATCATATTTGTTTTTGTCCCCCATGGGTTATTGTCGGGCTTGATGCGACCAATCTTGTAAAGGCTTGATTGGTTTGAGTCCCAAATTTTTGTACCTAGATCTTGTCGGGGACATGCATGAAGAAAAATAAATGAAGAACATGCTACTTTGATACCACTGATCCATATTTAGGAGCGGAATGAAATGATTAACAGATTGAATAAAATAAACATAGATATTTGGAGAACAACACATATATCCAGTGGAAAATATCTTCTATTGAATAAACGAAATAGGATGAAATTGTAAAACTGCAGAACTGAAACAAGTTGCTTGAATGATGGTAGCTATCTCTGAGAAGATATGTGGCTGCTACATGCATCCATCTTAGCAGAAACAAAAATGATTACAATAAGGCTCCATAGGTATTTTTAATATTACTCATGAATGCCAAAACCCTATACATCCAAAAACCTAACCCTAGGAGGTGAAACACTAAAATTCATGTGGGTTCCTATGGGTAAGTTGGTACCTCAACTTCCCGAGGTCGTAACTTTTTCATGCGACCTCTGTTTTAGGCGCGTGATAGCCCGTTGGAAAGGTATTTTGATAACTGCACATTACACCATCAAAATCTAACTCTGTCTATAGTTTGACCGTGGCAAGACAAAAAATCACTATTTAGGGCCCCAAAATGGACCTGGAAGTACAAAAAGATGTGCTGACATGAAAACATCCAAAATAATCTAGTGGGATTGGGTGGGAGGGTACCAGTATCCTCCTGGAATATGTGTAGGGATTCATACAACCCCGAAAGTGTAGAACCCACAATTACAAAGAAGTACAGAAGAACGTGTTGAACTAAAAATTGTCAAGAGGAGCGAGTTGGAATAGGTGGGTGTCCACAAATATCCACCTGGATTAGCGATTGCACAAGGTTATCTTCCCTCAGCCTCTCTACAAGACTCTCCTTTCTCATCCCCGTTCTTTTTCCTCTTGTACCTTCTTACACTGTGCATTACTCCAAACTTGTCTTCTTCTTCTGATACAACTTCTTCGGTTCTCTACATCCTCAGTACCTCCCTTATTTAATTCTTTCCTACCTTCAAATGATCCTGTTTTCATCCCTCGATTCCCCTATGTGCACAAATCCCCTTAGAAATCAAACTCCATTGTCATCACACACCTGTCGCACAACAACATCTTTATCCACATACCCAATGATTTCATGAACATTCCACATGGGCCTTTGAAGAAATCCCTTTCTGCAACACGGTATGACTGGGTACAATCCATGACAAATTCTGTAATATAAACTCCCAATATACTATCCAACCAGAAATCAACTGCCTTATTACTTACAAAATCCATCTTTCTTACCAACTCAGTAGTCTAGTTGCTCGAAAATATGGTTTGATACCTTCCAATATTCTCCACTAATATTTCTAACCACTTAGTCAAAATAATCAGAAATTATCCAAAGAAAAACTCATGCATTTCTGTGTACACATACCTTTGCATCCATTGCTCGTCGCTCATCTGAGGGTTTCTATTCTCTTTTCTTGCAAATTCTCCTTCCTTCCATTCTATCCATTTTGAGATCTCTTTCTTAGTCGACCTCCAAAACATTCACTCAATCACGAATTCTGGGTCCTAGAAACGTAACCATTTGTTAGCGCGTAATTGTAAGACCCTAGGTTCATGTTATTTCAACCAAAAAAACCCTTCAAACACCGGCGATTTCGACATCACCTGCAAGTAAGTGAAGTCTCACCCAAGGAATCTATTGGGGCTGAAGGAACCGAGTTTCTACAATAGTGAGGGAATGAGAGGTGATCACCTTATTCATTCTTACTTATTTGTTCTGTGTGCATTATCCTATATTTGTTCTTCCTTGGCTACTTAGTGAATTCAATTATATAGTATCATTATACTGTAGATTGCAACATAAACCATTTACTGTAACATTCATAACTACAACACAATTATCATATAGTAGACAAATCTAGTCTAACATGCATAAACAAAATATTCATGATCAATCACATAAAAAGGAAAGAGAACACAATAGTTAACATGGGTCACTCAAATTTGGGCTACTTCCACAATTCTTGACTTATTTATTATTCTTTATGTAATTGTCTCAGGCTTACGAACTACGCTTACAATAGATATATCATGCTATCTCTCTCTCTCCATATTTCCTAGCTACTCTGCAGTGCAAGACTCTCTCTACAACTCTCCTTATCCACTCAGACATAGACTTCCTCTCTCATATTCAATCTATTCTCTTACTCTCTTCACTCATTTTCAACAACTTATTCTACCCGACCCATTACTTATTTATACATTCACTCTGTTAACAACAATTCTTGTCTTGGGCACAAGAATATTCAGGTCTGTAAGTTGCACGAGAAGCGCCCAAGAACAACACGGAAAAATCTTGTTTCAGGCTTCCAAGCAAGTAAACGGACGAAATTATGTTGTCAACAACCCAGATTCATCCATAGGAGCAGATCGACGGTTGGCGGGAAATCGGGGTTAGCGGAGTTGCGCCGGGATTAGCGCGATGGGTAGAATCTATATTGCATGCAAGAAAAGATATCAGTCGTCCATCCAAAGGATGTGTGGCAGGATATCTAGTCATGTCGACATTTCGACATTCGGGAGTTCGAAGGGTGAGGATTTCACGTCGTTCTACATCTCGAAACCCCGAACCCTGAAACGCCGATAAGCACCTTTGAAGCTAAGCCTATGGTCCTAGCACCTGGTCACGTCAAGTGAGCCTGGTAATGGAGGCAACCCTCTTCTAACATCAAATACCATATCGACCGTTCCTCTGGAGGACACGTGGCGTACACCTGTGCTTTTGCGATTTGGTCAATCGAGATTTTGAGGAAAATTGCATCGTGAACCCCCGGTGCCAGAAATCCCGAAAGAATCGGGACCGTCCATCTGAAGGACACACGGTGCAATAGCTGAGCCACAAGTGGGGCCCTTCAAGATTTTCATGATGAAAGCGCTAAGGTCATCTCAGCTGTTCATCCATCAGCGAGGCTCGGGCACATTTAATTTAAAGAGGGCGCAGATCTGGACAGTCATGATCTAGGCACTCAAATTCATAGACAAGGTCCAATTCCACACCCCCTCCGTCATTCTGGATTTAACAAGAGGGGGGGGTCCAGAATCAGAGATAATGTATGCGCACATCTGGACGACCCAAGTCTCGGCGCTTAGATCTACGGTTTGTATTGAATTACAGACCCCCCCATCGGTTCCGCCTTTAATGGAGGGGGGGGGGTCCGGAATGGAATTTCACTCTAGAGGGCCCCCTTCCTGTCGTGTCACTGTCTGAGTCATCCTCCTCGTTGCCACCTATTCTCCACCTACCACCACCCTCTTCCCCCGTCATCTGTCCAACTTCCCTCTTTCCATCCACATGGCCTCTCGTCAGCTCATTGCCCTCTCGTCTCCTGCCATGTGTCCCTCTCACTCCCAGTCATATCCACCTGTATGATCATCCCTTTTACTCCGTGTCCACCTGTAACCCTACACTCCATACACCTTCCTCCTCTTTCCTACTCAGACCATGTGGCATTCCTCAGCTGATGTCACAACTCTCGTTTCCTCTCCATTACCTCCACAGTGTTGACGCCATCGCTCCCGTCATCCCCTTTTTCACATCTGCCATAGGGGTCCCTTGCAGCAGTCCAGCGAAGCAACATCCAAAGAGAGACCGTTCAGCTGATC
Source organism: Picea sitchensis (assembly GCA_010110895.2). Lineage (NCBI taxonomy): Eukaryota > Viridiplantae > Streptophyta > Pinopsida > Pinales > Pinaceae > Picea > Picea sitchensis. Next base: position 175,402 of record SNQJ01S0008335.1, on the reverse strand, counting down.
TAGGTGGCACCTTTAGGAGACCTCCACGTCCCAAAAGGCAGAGTTGACCGAGGTTGTCCCCAGTCCCAAGAAAGCAGTTATTGTGGTTGTTGCTGGTGGTTGAGCATCATCTCCGCCATAAAAAGAAAGTCCAACAAAAGACTAAAGATGGTCGATTCATCTGCAGTAGGACAGTCCGAAATTTGATAGCGTCTGTCATGGGTGCATGATCGGCCAGAGTCTGCATGCGCAGACTATCAAAAGACATGCAGATGCAATGTTTTTAATGTAGCGTCTTGTTTTTGCTGCTGTTTTTGTTTTGAGTATATGTAGGTGTTTTCACCATTTTGGTAAGCAGTGATGGTTGAGCTAGGCTCCCGATTGTAAAGTTTTGATGAAGCGCTGGTCGCTCTGGTTATGTATTGGCATTTGAGACTTCTTACTTTATGGATGTCAGCCTCTTTCTATCCCTTTGTTTACACTGTGTTAGAACAACTCGGAATTGGAGGATCCAATCGAGTTGTGCTGTTATAGGATGATGTAGGTTGGATCACTATAATAGTCACAGGGTTTCTAATCAGTTCTTGTGCTTTCTCAACGTTGAATGGCTCGAAATTGGAGGATCTAGTCGAGCCACCTTTCAGTTCCTTGAAACTCGGGGTCAAGAGGATTTTGTCTTCTGAGTTTTTCCTCCTCAAGCTGCCAAAGGCCTGATGCCCGAGGAAGTCTTTCTCACTCATCTCATTAAGTCTTCCATCTATCCATCTTATACTCAAATTACTGATGGAAGTTGGCTCAAGACCTCCCTTGTTTTCTACACAGCAGGCCCGATTTCCTGAGTTAACGCTATATCTTCTTGAGTCTCTATCCATTCGATCACCCCATTAAACAAATCGTGACATAAAACTGATGGGCCTTGGGCTCTGCTCCTACAAGCAATCCAGGAGTGACTTCTGACGCTAAAATTTCTGGCGCCGCTGCCAGGGACGAAGTTGAATATTTTCCCCGGGATTAAACGACAACGATTAACTGATTCTGAAGGTGCATTAGATATCAGAATTATCAATATTGCTACTGTGCACATGGAGACTCCAATGTGGCGACTCCATTGTTTCCACTTCACTGTTTCAGCTGTGGCTACTGTTGGCACACCTGAAAGTTGACCCAGAGGAGCTTTCTCGAGAAGGTTTCAGCAGCTGCTTTCTCTGCCTGAGAATCTTCCTAGGGTAATGACAATGTTAAGATGTGGCCTTTGATGGTGAACAAGGACCAAACACATTCGAAGCTGCACATCTTTCACCTGACGACTCCATGATTCAAGGATCGATTGGTGACTCCACTGGTTCGATATGGATAAAATCTTAGTTCAAAGGTTTGCTTTATGTGACTTTTCTCAAATAGTTGGTTTTCCTAATGCACTTCCTGATAGAGACCAATGGGAAAATTTCCTCCCTGAATTTCACGCAACAATTTCAGAGGTACCAGCTGAGCATTTACTGGACTTTCATGAGGTTATTCATCGACTTAATATCATGCATGAAGATGTCTAGATTAATCTCTTTAGGTATTCGTTGAAGGGAGCGTCTCTTGAATGGTGTCAGTCTCTTCCCGCTGCAAGCATCCGCTCTTTAACATGTTTTCATACAGTTTTCAATTCATTTTGTAAAGATTATTTTCCAGCTGATTGTTTGTATGAAAACTGTTGTGATGAGTTTTCTTCGCTTCATGAAGCCTCTGCTGGTCCTGAAGACCATGTCCATGATGAAGCTTTTACTGTGGAGGAAAGCATTTTCTAGGAAAATATAGAGGTGTTGAATGATATTAATTGTGTTAGCCCTAGAACGGAAGCATCTGACATCATATCAGATGCCTATGTTCTTTTAGATGTTCATAATGATCAACATGCCTCTTGTGGAAATTGTGAGTTTATAGAGAAAATGTGGTCCATGGTAGATGACTCACCTGGATATTGGGTTGAAGCAGATGTTCCTAGCAGCTCTGCTCATGATGAGGAAGACCCTCTCTTTTTAAAAGAGGGGTTAGTTGTGGAAGAGGATTCTTCTCTTTTCCTCCAGGGGGTTTCTCACGATATATTTTTACCTGGGATTAAAGAGAAAAAGATTATGTATGAGCAGCCAGAAGCAACAGGTCCCACTGTCCATGAAACAAACATTTTTGATGGGATCACCATTCTAGAGGAGGATCATAGGGATAAGGGTCAACCCTTTTTTGATGAATATTATAGTGATGATGAGCAACAAGATTATCCAACATTTGATCACTATAAAGACACTGACCAACATGACAGTGAGTAGAGCCATCCCATGGTCCCTATTTATGATGAATATGAGTTTTACTCGGGGGAGAGCCAACCAGAAGAGGAGAAAGAACTAGAGGAGAAGAATATTTCTTGTCCAGAGCTAGTCAGCGAGCAACCACCACCTGAGAGCAGTGAGCCTACGTCAGTTTTCCACCAACCTGTGCTTATTAGAGATATTCATCCACATGTGAACAACTATGTAGCAGAGGAGGCCGTCTGTCACCCATTTTCTGGAATTCGCCACTCATTCTAATACCCTGCCAGCAAGTACATGGAGTGGCATTTCCTCTATGCCTTAGAGCCGCCCACCTTCATCTTCACGGCAACCCTTGAAGATGAATCAAAGGATGTAACCATTCTAATATCTTGGTTACATCGTCTGTTATCCATCATCGACAGAAGGAAGGAGCTTCTATTCAGGAAGCTGCTTGAATGGCTATGGTGGAAGTTTTCTTTCACCTAGCCCCATGTAAAGGATTCTGATAGTTTAGCACTGTACATAAATAATCTCTTTTGAGCATGTATCTTGTTTTGTTTCACTTTTATTTTTTGGCCTGTATTTTCAGTAGGGGGTGTTTTGAGCATGACTCCATAGCCCAATAGCAAGGCACTGGAACTGCAAAATGAGTCCTTAGAGCATCACAGGGACGACTCTACCCCCCATGGAGCCTAATGTTAACAAAAATTCTTTTCTTGGGCACAAGAATATTCAGGTCTGCAAGTTGCACGAGAAGCTCCCAAGCACAACATGAAAAAATCTCGTTTCAGGCTTCCAAGCAAGTAAACGGGCGAAATTATGTTGTCAATGGCCCAGACTCATCCATAGGAGCAGATTGACGGTCGACGAGAAATCAGGTTTAGCGGATTTGCGCGGGGATTAGCGCGATGGGTAGCGTCTATATTGCATGCAAGAAAATATATCAGTCGTCCATCCAAAGGACGCGTGGCGCAAGATCTAGTCACGTTGACATTTCAACATTCGGGAGTTCGAAGGGTGAGGGTTTCACGTCGTTCTACATCTCGAAACCTCAAACCCTGAAATGCCGATAAGCGCCTTTGAAGCTAAGCCTATGGTCCTAGCACCCGGTCACATCAAGCGAACCTGGTAATGGAGGCATCCCTCTTCTAACATCAAATACCATCTCGACCGTTCCTCTGGAGGACACGCGGCGTACATATATGCTTTTGCGGTTTGGTCAACCGAGATTTTGAGGAAAATTGCATCGTGAACCCCCGGTGCCAGAAATCCCGAAAGAATCAGGACCGTCCATCTGAAGGACACATGGCGCAATAGCTAAGCCACGAGTGGGGCCCTTCGAGATTTTCATGATGAAATCACCAAGGTCATCTCAACCATTCATCCATCAACGAGGCTCATGCACAGTTAATTTAAAGAGGGTGCATATCTAGACGGTCGTGATCTAGGCACTCAAATTCATGGACAAGGGCCAATTCTGCACCCCCTTCGTCATTCTGGCTTTAACGAGA
>SNQJ01S0008335.1:155451-171565 GCA_010110895.2 Picea sitchensis | reverse complement strand
AGAGGGTCCATAATCAAAGATAATGTATGCGCGCATCTGGACGACCCAAGTCTCGATGCTTAGATCTACGGTCTGTATTGAATTTCAGACCCCCCCATCGGTTCTGCCTTTAATGGAGGGGGGGGGGTCCAGAATGGAATTTCAATCTAGCGGGCCCCCCTTCCTATCGTGTCACTATCTGATTCATCCTCCCCATTTCCACCTGTTATCCACCTACCTCCACCCTCTTCCCCCATCATTTGTCCAACTTCCCTCTTTCTATCCACATGGCGCCTCCTCAGCTCATCGCCCTCTCGTCTCCTTCCATGTGTCCCTCTCACTCCCAGTCATCTCCACCTGTATGATCATCCCTTTTACTCCATGTCCACCTGTACCCTTGCACTCCATACACCTTCCTCCTCTTTCCTACTCATACCATGTGGCATTCCTCAGCTGATGTCACAACTCTCGTTTTCTCTCCATTACCTCCACAGTGTTGACGCCATCACTCCCGTCATCCCCTTTTTCAAATCTGCCATAGGGGTCCCTCGCAGCAGTCCAGTGAAGAAACATCCAAAGAGAGACTGTTCAGTTGATCCAGGTGGCACCATTGGGAGACCTCCACGTCCCAGAAGGCAAAGTTTACCGAGGCTGTTCCCAGTCCCAAGAAATCAGTTATTGTGGTTGTTGCTGGTGGTTGAGCATCATCTTCACCATAAAAATAAAGTCCAGCAAAGGACTAAAGCTGGTCGATTCATCTGCAGTAGGATAGTCCGAAATCTGATAACGTCTGTCATGGGTGCACGATCGGCCAAAGTCTGCATGCGCAGACTGTCAGAAGACATGCAGATGCAATGTTTTTAATGCAACATCTTGTTTTTGCTGCTATTGTTGTTTTGAGTATATGTAGGCGTTTTCGTCATTTTGGTAAGCAACGATGGTTGAGCTAGGCTCCCGATTGTAAAGTTTTGATGAAGTGATGTTCGCTCTGGTTATGTATTGGCATTTGAGACTTCTTACTTTATGGATTTCAGCCTCTTTCCATCCCTTTGTTTACACTGTGTTAGAACAACTCGGAATTGGAGGATCCAGTCGAGTTGCGCTGTTATAGGATGATGTAGGTTGGATCACTGTAATAGTCGCAGGGTTTCTAATCAGTTCTTGTGCTTTCTCAACACTGAATGGCTTGGAATTGGAGGATCCAGTCGAGCCACCTTTCAGTTCCTTGAAACTCGGGGTCAAGAGGATCTTGTCTTATGAGTTTTTCCTCCTCAAGTTGCCGAAGGCCTGATGCCCGAGGTAGTCTTGCTCACTCATCTCATTAAGTCTTCCATCTATCCATCTTATACTCAACTTAATGACGGAAGTTGGGTCAAGACCTCCCTTGTTTTCTACACACGAGGCCCGGTTTCCTGAGTTAAAGCTATATCTTCTTGAGTCTCTATCCATTCGATCACCCCATTAAACAAATCGTGACACAAAACTGATGGGCATTGGGCTCTACTCCTGCAAGCAATCCAGGAGTGACTTATGATGCTAACACACTCTAGGGCTCAAAACCCTACTTTTCTTATTCGAAGAACCCAATTACAACTCATTCTGACTTATGACAACTCGTGTTGACTCGTCGTTCGTGATTTCTTTTCCTGCTTTTACATCTGCATGTTATTTTCGCACTCTCAACTGTCATTCTTCCTGCTTTTGCGTGTCTTTACGCTTTTGTCATGATGAATTTCTCTCCTTCCTTTTCTCCCTATTTATCTTCTCTTTCTTTATTCTCTTTCATTATTCTATGCTAAGTATACTTTTACTGTGCACTTTCGAGCCTACATGTGCCTTTACTGTGCACTCCACTCCTGCCTTGTCTTCTTTCTTTTTGTCTTCTTTCTTTTGCTGCTATGCATATCCTACATACTTAGGATTTTCCTAAAAATTGTATCCAAGATGCCTATTTGACAACTACCATGCAGTCACCCCATACAAATATCAAAGTTGAACCCATCATAGCACGTCAAAGGCCTTCCAACACGTCCCAAAAGTATGATTGATAATATACCCATAAAAAATGTTTATTTTTATTTCTGCTAATTTTTCGAGAGGTGGAAAGTAAACTTTAAAATTTCATAGGAAGGGAAAAAGTTTAAAGGTTCCATCGTATAGTTTGGTCAGAATCATGAATCATGATCTTGATTCCCTACTCCCAAGTCACGAATCACGTTGTCACTACCGCGCCTTCAATGGTTCCACTTGTTCCATCACAATTCACATTTAATGGACGGAAAGGGGAAAGTATTGTGTTGTGTGAGGGATATGTATTTTTGAGATCATTGGGCGACCCCAAATCCTGATTATAGTTTTTTTGATAGTCATAGTTTCGGTGGTGGATATTTCACCGAGAGATTAATGGATCCCAATCAGTAAATACATACTATGTTGTGGGAAAACCATTACAGTATCACTAAGAAATAAACTCAACCATTGTTTCTTTCTTTAATGTTCCTTCTGGAACTTCATGCCTCCTAGCATCCCCATGAGTGAAGGGTAGGGAAGTTGTAAACCATAAGAATGGGAACATATTATTCAACAACGCTTATTCTCTTTTTGCTTGCATCTCTCTCTACGACCAGATATAACAACGAGCGATGAACCTTGATGATACATTATCCCGGAGGGGCTATCGATTTGACATAGAGGAGGCATAAAAAGGGAGGGAAGATCCAACAAAAAGGCATAGACCTTTATCATCCTCACTAGTCAAACTAGGAATTTTCGAAGTTGATGGAAATATTTCACATGAAGTTGAATAACCTCCATGAATAGAATGTTAACGAAGTATAACCTATATACGGTCATCAATTAAGAGAGAGTAGTTGTTGACGAGAACTATTTGGTTCTCTCTATGGGATGAACTTATAAAGACAAAATTATGAGCAATCGAGAAACCAAATGCATCTGTCACAAGACTATTCACAACCAAACCAAAAATAAAATGCCTTGGAGGATCGAGACAAAGGGTAAGCAAGGGATTTCATTATCCAGGTTTACAATTTTTGATTGTTTCCAGTTTGAAATAGAAAAACTATAATGCTATTTGTCAGATCTATGTTAATCTTTGGTTGAAATGCTAAGAAATTCCTTTTATCTTAAACTACATATTCAATTTTTTTTGAGACATTTTTCCTTTGGAATTTCTTAAATTTGTTTCCAATAATATTCTACTTTTTCATCAAAGAGGTTGTTTGTTGCGTTTCTCTCATTCTATAATATGAACCAAGGGTGCCCATTGGTGGCTGAGCTAAGGTGGTGGTTCTGAGGGTGGTAGCTAGAGGAGATAAACATGATGATAATGGGTTATGGGTTAGTTTTGTCCATGAGTGGTCTTATGTTTTGGTTATGTAATAATCATGTTTGTGGTACAAATTTATGTTGGTAACTGTCCTTGCGCTTGGTGTTTGGTTTTTTCCTTGTTAAGTTTTTCAAATGTTGTAATGGATTTTAATAATTTATAAATTGTTTTGAAACTACAATTGAATTTAATTGTCTTGGTTTTTGATGTGGACTTTTGTGGATTTTGATGAAATTTATAGAAATTGAGTATCTTGTTCTAATTTTTTGTAATGGCACTCTGAATATGCAATATAACATTTTAGTGTACATCTTCCCCTGAATGGTTTCTGGCTTTTGTAAGCTTTGTGTATCTTCTAATGGATTTTAGAATTTTTAAATTGGTCTAAAACTATACTTTGTTGAGAACCCTAACAAGACTCTAGTGTTCTTGGACAAGTGTGATCTACATTTTTTATATAAATAAATATATTATTAGGACTTAATGGATTGTGGTAAGTTGTTTTTTATATAATGAAATATGTGATTGGGGCTTAGTTGATCGTTGGTGAGTAGTTTTAATAGCTCTTAAGTTTTGGAAATATGTTTGTGATTTTCTTTGTTATCTTGATAGGAACTCGAGGTGTGTTCACCTCAAAATTTTAATTGGGGTTTCATAGTATTGGAAGTGCCTAGTATCCAATCTTGCATTATTTTCTTGTTTGAGGTTTTAAAATTTCACTATATATCCAAGTTTAGACATAGAATGGGAATATGTCGATCATACACACTGGAATCATGGGAACATGTTTATTTTCCTTAACTTAGAACAAGTACAATGTATTCATGCTTAGATGTGAAATACACATACAATACCATTTGGATACATTAGTATTCATTCATGCAGAGGTGAAATTAGTTTATCAACAATCATATCCATTCATGACATACAATTACAAACATCCAACCATAAATTTCAGTTCAAATACACATAGTGTAGAGATAATTATCTATTACAAGTGTAGCCAACCAACTGACTGTGGGTGTTCTACTTTCCACCCAACCATATGCTTTGCATCCTCAGTCACCTTAGTAGTAGGCCACCCCCATGCAAGGCCATGCTTCCACCAGGGGATATCTCTCACTGATGACTCAACTAATCTTTAAATTGATCATGGATGTTACTCTCCTCCACTTCACTGAAAACATTGGAAGTCTTCCCCTCTTCCTACGGAGCTCGGGATCTCCACAGGGTTTTTTATATTCCTTCCCAACTATATTTCCTCTGCACAAGATGTCCCCTCACACTTTACTATCCCTCAATGCCCTCTCCTTACACTATCAGTTTCTTTCCATCCAACATCAAGCTTTATTAATTTCACAATGAAGGTGTTAGAGAGTTCATTTTATTTAAAAAAAAAATAATTTTTTTTAAAGCCACTTATAATATAAATATAATTTTGATATTTTAATTTGAGGTTAATGACCTCTTTCTAATACATTAACTTTATCTTATTCTCTATTTCTTTCTTGCATCAAAAATTTCTTTTTAAATTTAGTTGTGATAATTCTTTTAATATTATGCTTAATTTGAATAATGACCTTTCCTTCTATCCTCCGCTGGTTTAGCCAAGAAGCAATATTTTTATCTTACTCTCTCTTAAAATCTCAACTGAATTTTATTACAATTAGAAGAAAAGTTAGGAAGCTTCATTTCCTCCATGTTAACTATCGCATACTTGTACATTAGGTAACTAATCACTAGCTTACTTTCAATGAGTTGAATCCCACATGAATCTCAACCGATAAGATGAGGATTGGATATGGTGTATTTCTCTTAATTTTAAGATTATAAACTATGAGTAACTTTTAAATTTGTTCAATTTTCCTCTACATTTTTCAAGAAATGTTGCAACCCCAAATTTCACAATCCTATAAGATAATAGGGATAATTATTTTATTGATCAAATTGAGTTTTCTCTAAGTTGTTATTGTGATTTGCAAAACTACGGTAAGGGAATATCTTGGATTCGATGATCATAACTTTTGTCTTATCACTATTAAATGAAAATACTTAGAATTTTTGATTGCTTATCTAAATTAATTAGGCTCCTTAAAGAACAATATCATTATAGTAAAGAAGAAGGATGATGACTATTTGGTAACACCACCCTCTTCTTCCAAACATACCTCTAACTATAAATATAAAAAAAGTTAGAGGATGGGAGACAACCTTGCTTAACGCCTATATTGCAATTGATTTCTTATTACCAACCCTCATTATTCTTCAACTTAGCAATCAATACTCATTTTAACATGAACTTTTAGATCTTTTGATCTCTTCCATAAATTATTTTTAAACACTATTTAAAAAAAAATTCAAAAGCCAAATATGACAAATGTGATAATGATGTTTTGACACTTTATAAAATCATTTTGAATTCTTTCTTTTTTTTAATTAAAATCTTACCTCTCTTTGTCACAATTGAAATCTTACTTGTCTTTTCAACCAAGTAAAACACATTACCATGCTTTATTAAATAAATATCATGAAATAAGTAGGATGATTTAGGGAGTGTCATCCTTATAATCCATGATGATGAGAGAGTGAAATAGTGAATTTGTAATCTATGATGATGACAACGAGAGTGAAACTGGAATGAGTGTATTTGTAAACAAATAGATTTTTTTTTACTACTTGTTTTTCTATATATTAATAAAAATGATTTTTAAAATGGAAAAAATTATTGAATTTATTACATTCTTTTATATATTAAGAAAATATGATTTTTAAAATGGAAAAAACTTGTTAAATTATGATCTATTTTTGAATTTGATAAATTTGACAAGGGTTGATAGAGACAACATAATTCATTATAATTGAAATAGTGATTAAATAAAACTAAACTCCACACAAAATATTCTTTTGTTATTTTTTTATTTATTCATGTAGCATAATTTCATTTGTTATTATTATTGAAGATTAATACCATCTTTTATTAATAATTAATATTTAATCTTATATTTTTAATCCTATATTTTTAAAGTTAAAACTATATGATTGATAATTAATATCATCTTAATAGAGAAATCCAAAGAATAAAGAGGGTGAAGAAAACTAAAAATATAAGAGTGAGGAATATTATTTCTCCTCAATTTTTTTTCAAGCAGGTAACATGTTTTCGAAGTTTTCAAAGTGTGAGTTGTGTCTTCTATGTTATTCCCCAAAGGAGGCGTGGATTCCCCTATTGGCACTAGTGATTGTTGATCATCATTGATCATCATCATTTTCTAGAAAAAAATCAATTATTTGATTTTACTTTTGTCACTTTTATCCTAGGAGAATGAGCACAAGCATGAGGATACGAACTTGTAAATGTCTTGGTAGATGACATATCAAACAAAAAATAGTTGTGTTCTAATAATCTAAGACTTTTGTTTTTTATTTGAGAGACACTTTGTCCAGAAGACCCTTACTAAGGCCTATCTTAACAAAAATATGAGAATATTTACATAATCGGGTCAAGATTTGATTTGATGTAAGTTCCCAAAGAGTTCCCAATATCTTGACTATGGTATGGTTTTGAACATGTCGGTCTCTAGTATGGTATGAAACAATGATTTCCAAATTGAAAACTATTTTACACACTGCATAAAACTTTTTGTGAAGCAAGTTCAATTGTTGACTGAAGGCTTCTTGTAGTTGTTGTGTCTTTTCTTCAATGACCTAGGTGATTAAGGCTTTATTAAGAAAATATAATTCAATGAGCTTAAATACTTTGGTGTCCCGTGATCTAGAAAAACCAATGTGAGGCAACCATTCCACGAATTTTTCTTCCAATGGATATTTGGAGAGCTCTCATCTTTTCTTGGGAATGGCTTGCTCCATGGCATCCATTTCCTGCTTGATAGTGTGTGGAAATCGACATTGATAATTGGTCATTGTTTTCATAGTATCTACCTAATATCTAATGACCTATTGAGGCGTTTTCCAGTAGTTGTAGCCCCTTATAGTTTGTTTGGGTTGGCTACTTTGGCCTTGCTCAGTAAAACCTATTCCATCCTATGACCCTTTTGACTTCATGGTTGATTCTTTGCTTGAGGGGGATCAAAATGAGAATGATTGGACATACCATTGATAGCCTAAACTAATTGTTCAAAGGAATGAATTTGGGTAGAAATAGAAGGTGACAATGTTGTGCAAGCTTCAACCTTGGCCTTTCTAACCACATCATTTGCAACATATTAAAAAGTAGTAACCAAACAACCATATAAAACTTATAACCTAGATAGATTAACCTCTTTGAAGAAACAAAAAACCTAGTAGACAGACCCTTGATAGTGGTTGCTTCAGTGAGAATTATAGTAGAACCTAAGAAATCCAACAACAACAACAAGATTAAACAAAGAAAATAACCGATTAAACAAAGAAAATAACCTTAATCATATATGGAAATGCCGTACAACCAGAACCAAATTCCAACTAGTACCAGGGTCTACGCATCCATGCTTTAAACTATGGTTCTTCCCTAAATCCAAACTATGTGAGATTAATGATGCAACTCTTCTTCTAAAGCATCATAAACAAAACCACAAAGCTCAAGCGTGGTGGACTATTCACTCCACGATGACGTGGCCCCTGCCCGGGCTACCATGACGTCACCCCATCCGCATGTTGATTAAACATGGAAGTGCCCTGACCTGGCTCCTGCCCGAGCTACCATGCCGTCGCCCCAACCAGGGAAAATAAAAATATTATTATAACTTATGTAACTTATTTATATTAAAAAAATTGAAAAGTTATTTCATACGACGAAATAGTTCCATTGTACATTTCATCTTTATTGATTTCATACCTATCTGACAACCTTTTTGAGTTGATGGAGTGGTTATTTCTAAGTGAACCAGTCATGTAGTCTACTGGTCCAGAAGATGAACGTATAGACTGAAATTCTACAGTGATGTAAAACTATGAGTTATATACAATTTGTTAAGTAGTATTGAATGTTTTGTAGGTCATAATTTGTTAAGTAGCATTGAATATTTCTGTAGGTTATATATAGAGTTTGATCACCTACCACATAATTTAATACTGTATAGCCAGCTGTATATTGCTAGCTAAAAACTGAAAAAATGTGAACGATTTGGTACTGTGCAAACGCTATGAGCTGAAAAATACTTAAAACGTCATCATCGTTCACAGCTGGCGTTGGATAAATGAGAACATCTTTCTGATTTCCGTTTTGTTGTTTGTCCTCACTTCCTGTAGCGATTGACCTAAATATTTATGAGGGTACGTCGTCTTCACAGCATAAAATAACAGGCGTTAAAATGAGAAATAACAGCGTGACGGTGGTCGAACTTGTAGTAGGGATGAATGCAATCTCCATGCTGCTAAGACATCCTGGCAGGCCGGCGTTACAGTAATATATACAATGTGTTTCAGAACGAAATTTAAGGCGGCATGTGCGGCGAATTGGATGGTTGCAGGCTGCAGCTGTCGGGAGTTTGGTGAAATTGTTGCGGGTAAAGAGTGGATATGCTTGCTGCTGTACCCGATGATGTTGCAGTGAAATGATTAATAAACCATGTTTTTAGAATTTATGTATCTTATATACAAACAAGATAAAAGAGAATTGGTAACTTGCTCAAATTATTTGTACAAACAGAAGGCCAAAATTTAAATCCTATTGACTATCACTAATATAGTTAGCATATTTTCATGATCTCTTATAAAATTTCAGTTAAATCATCGAAGCTTCTTTTTAATTTTTAAGATATGTCTTTAACATGGTTACTTTATCTTTAACGTTATATGTGGTGGAGCCACGCAATACCATGAAAGCCAAAGTACCGTAGCACCAATTGTTTCTTATTCTCATTGGGATGAGAAAACATTTCTCTTCATGTTATTTGAAACTGTTGGTAACTTCCACAGTGGAAAACAATCAACACAGCATAGAAATATGGAGGGGAGTTTTAGTTCTAGTTTATCAGGCTTTTCTTAGTTCGTTGGGAAGGGGATGCATAAAAGAAAGTCATCAAAGGTCTCAAGAAGATGCTTTTGCAGAGGGGAAGACCATTGAATTCTAGAGCTTGAATGTCATAAGCATGTTATCGACCTTCATAGTGCAAGAAGACAAATGCTATACAAATTGCCAAGGGATTCACATAGCGAAATAAGATAGCTATTGATTGAACAATTGGAGGAGAAGGTTCGTCAAACCACTCGATTCTCTATTATTGGATTCATATTGCAAAACCAAGGAGCTTATAACCAAGAACTATGATGAGGTGTATGAGAGTAGAACCACTACTTTGAAGGAAACTGGGGAGGAACTTAGGTGGCTGAATGCAAGCTACCACTTTCTCCTCCAAGCAATTCAAGGCTCCAAGAGGGTTTCTATTGGATAAACCACCACAAAAGGAGTGGAACATAAATTGCATAGATCTCCTCCACCCTATGACACCTGATGTTGATGATGCACACATAGCTTTGGACTTGGGTTCACATTTCTACTTACTATTACTTTATTTTGTTTTTCAGTGGCTCCTATAAAGATTAGAAACTAGTATATCAACAAAACTCTCTTTTTTCTTATGGTCTTGAAGTTAAATTGGCATAGTTCATTTCTTTAGAAAGGTGAGAAATCAAATGAAAGTAATAAAAAATGTTTGGAGATTGGAATGGAAGCATGTTTGAAGGATAAGAGAAGATGCTTTGATGCTAAGAAATCATAGTTCTCCAATGACCAACTTGCCAACTTAAATGGGTCCCTAAGGTGGGCTAGAATTATGTTGTGATTTTTATGTTTTCTTTGATGTATTTATGCATGTGAAAGAATGAATAAAAATAAATACATAATAGTGTAATATCCACCAAAAAGGTTTTTTGCAAAGTAATAAAAGGACCATCATGATACAAAGGGGGAAGAGGAAAGGAGGGCCCACATGGGTGATATGACTTGACACTTGTCATTCAAAAGTACAACCTTCCTTACCCATGTTTCCTTACAAACATTTCCCATCAATATTTGACTTGGATGGTCTTTTGGATGTTTCCCCTTGCTTCTTGTTTTATGCAACTCTTGGGAGAAAATTATTACTCTCTTTTATTCATGGATCATTCTTATTCTTACCCATTCGAATTGGGAGAGCATCCTTCACTCTCCCATTGGAATGTTCTTCCTCTCTTTGTTCATTGAAACTTGTGTGAACTCATGGCTATTTACGCTTGGAAATGGGAAGAGTATTCCCACAAAATTATTGTTGGGAAGAGCCTATGGTGGTTAGGGACTTGCTCTGAGAATTGAAAGAAGAAACAAGCTGGTAAAGTGTAGTTGGAATGTTTACAATAGTGGAAACAAACACTATTAAAAACCACAACCCCATTAGTGCTTCTCATGGACTCTTTTGGCAAGTGTGTGTTCCCCAAGTTTCTCCTAGTAGGAAAACAAAAGTTTGGATACCTTTTTCTTGCACTAGAAGGGAAGAAGATCATTGAAGAATTGCGGAGCACGGAAATGCAAGATCTTCCTTATGTCGTGAAAGAGAGTGCCAAGGCTGATTGATTTATGGATGAGGGCTTAGAGTGTTTAGTAGTGAACAAATTAGTCATGTTGTGAGAGAAATGGGTCACACTCAGTGAGATTAAAACTCTACAAAAACTTCCTTCACTTTAGTGGTATCATGTTATGGCTTGGGGTTGTAATCCATAAATGATTTTTATGGTTGTACACTAAACCCCCACAACAATTTTGGTAAATTTACACTTAGCTACAAATAATTCGAAATCTACTCTATAATTTGTGTTAATTTAATTAGGAAAAATAATTTTAAATATATATAATTATTTCAAGTGCAATGTGCATATGAAGTCAAAATTATAATGTTATTAGAAGTAAAATTTAGCCACACAATATACTAGGACTAAAAGTAAAGTTACTTTGTAATTCTCTTCGCAAAACAATCTATGTGGATTGTGACAATTATGAAAAATCCCCAAATCACATTGGATAATCTTGCTTGAGTAATATTAGAAATTATTTTATTCTTTGTGTCTTCTTAGGTTGGAGTTTTAATCTTTTCAGGGAAACACTTGCTTGCAAATAATTTAGTTTTAAGGAAACATATAACACATATTAAAATTGAAGCCAATATACAAATCCATATTTATTTTTGGAAAATAAGATTTATTATATATTTACCAGATTATATTGACATTCCCCATTTGTGTAAACATTCAGACAAAACACTGTTACAAAACACTGTTGCGGTAGCCGATGACAAATCCCCTCTGGAAAATGATATGATGAAACTTTCTGCACAGGAAAATGCATCCATGGTTGGGAGGACGCCTGCAAACCACCAATTCTTTGGCATAGTACGATCACATATATGAGGTGCAAATTATGTTGATGCTACCCAATATGGTCCTAGTATCTCTTTTCTTTCCCTCTAATATGTCTACTTCTCTTGGTGAGGGTCGAATGTTGGCATAGGTCATGTTGACTTCCTTATCCATTGCTCAACATGTTTCCCTCCATTCGTCACATCATCCTCTGTTCAAATTCCTCCGTGCGTAAAAACTACTATTCTAGGTCCTTCATTGCACTTTTCGACTGATATTTTTTGTACATTCTGATTTGGGTTCTGGTTCTAATTTCCTCTTGCATGCCATTTCACAAGTAGTTGAGGACAATATTTTGTCGCATGGCCCAATGCTCTATAGTACGTGCATGCTATACAAGCGTTCATGAAGTCACGAGCTAAGCTCCCTGGTTGATTACAATTGTAACATATTATTAGTCCTCTACCTCCTTTGCCAAAATTTCCTCTGCCTCGACCTCTGCCAAAATTTCCTTTTTTTCCTGGATTAAATCCTCTCTGATTATTATACTGTGGACCACCTCCTTCTGTCACATAATTCTCCTCTTGAATCATAAACATATATGAAGTGAGCTCTCTCATCAAATTGAAGGCATACTAATCCTTCTCTTCATGTCCGACTAACTTGCAGAAGTTGAAAAATAATTTCCTTGGTGTACTTTGATATTTCTACAATAATGGTGTACTTTGATATTTTTTTTTACACGTGTTGGAATAAAAATTGTTAAGAGGAGCCAGTTGGAATAGGTGGGTGGCCACCAATATCAACTTGGATCATTCATCCTCCCTTAGGAAGCAATGGTATCCATTGCATTGAATTCCCCCATGAGGTGAGGAAAATTCTACTGAATTTGGCCCCAGGTGAGCCACTTGCCTTGGTGTAGGAGCTTCCCTTCCTTGACAACCCGATAAAGTTGGATCCTTTGCTGGCGAATTCCCTTGACCTGTATGTCCACTATATGGTTAGTGGATTCCTTTTCCATGTAGTCAGGGTTGAGCTATGTTGGTGTTAGTTTTTTTGCGATCTCTGAGGTGTCCAATAATGGTGGAAAATATGGCCAAAGGAGGTCCACATTGAACACAAGGTGCAAGCCAAGGAAGGGTGGAGTGTTGAGCTCAAAATAATTTCTACCCACAACCTTAGTGATAGTGTAAGGGACATAGCAAAGTGGGTGGAGCTTCTAATGGGGCCTTGTAAGATTCTCTTTCTGCAAACGTAACCAGACCTTGTCTCCAACCTGAAACTGGTGCAGTACCCTGTGTTGATCATGGTGGTGCTTGTACTTAGCATTGGATTTCTACAAAATCTCATGGACCTGTTGGTGGATGTGCTGAACCTTCTCAATGAATGTGGTGGATTTTTCAGTCTCATACTGAACATGGGAAGAGTTTGTCTATGTGGTTGCAAGATGTAGCGCAACATCAATGGGACCCAAGAGTTGGAATCCCAACGCCACTTGAAATGGGATATGGTCGGTGGAGCTATGGAGAGCCTTGTTGTAACTGTGTTGAACATAGGGGAGACTCTCATCCCATGTATGTGAATTATTAGAGTTGTGCATGTGCAGGATGTGCACAATCATACGATTAACTACCTCTGTTTGGCCATCTGTTTAGGGGTGGAAAGAAGCAGATTTAGTGATCTTGGTGTCCAACAGTGACTAGAGACTTGACCAAAATGTGTTGAGAAACCTTTTGTCCTAGTTGGAGATGATGGTATGTGGTATCCAAAAATGGACCCACACTCAGTCAAAGAAGAGCTTGGCAGTATTTGTTGTTGTGATGTTCTTCTTGTAGGCTGTGAGGATGGCCATCTTTGAAAACTGATCAATGACCACAAATACACAATCATTGCCTTGCTTGGTGGATGGAAGGCCATACATGTAATCTATCAAGATGGATTCCCAAGGCTTCTCGAGAGTAGGAGGAGGGGTTTATAAGCCTTGATTCTTGATGGCTGGCTTGGAAATGGCATAGGCAATGAAATATATGATATATACTTTCTGATGTTCTGTCAAAGGTTTTGCCAATAAAAATGTTTCTGTAGAACGACCACAATTTTCTCCACACCAAAATGTCCTGTCATCCGACTGTAGTGGGATTCCAAAATTATCTTTTCACACTCGCTTGCAGGAACATAGAGATGGACCATATGCATAAAAATCTATCATGAATGTGAAAATCAGTGACACTTGTGCCTCCCAAGAGCTGATAGGTGGTGGCGAAGTCTGGATCTTGCTGATAAAGTTGGGGTCACTCAAATGCATCATGTCCACAAGAATGGAGCATAGTGGTGAGTTAATCCATGGGAGGTCGAATGAGGAAATCAGTAATAAGATTTGTGTTCCCTGTCTTATACTTGATGTTGAGATGGAAATGCTGCATGTAGGTGGACCTCTTTCGATGGAGGTAATTCTGCAACTTCCCATGTGTTTGTATGAACTGTAGAGGCTCTTGATTAATGTGGAAGATCGTCTCCTTTCCCAGGATGTATTGTTTCCATTGACAACATGCTTGTACAATGGAATACATTTCCTTGTCATAGCTGAGAAATTTTTGGACAGTATCTAAGAGTGTCTCACTATGGTATGCAACCATATGACTGTGTTGAGTGAGAACTGTGCCTACAACATAATCATATGCATCAGTCTCAATCTCGAATGGTTGTTGCATATTGGGAAATGAGAGTACTGGAGTTGAGCACAAGCGATGCTTCATATCAACAAATGCATGTTGTTGTTCCTTCCCCCACACAAAAGTTTCCCTTCCACCTCCCTTGGTCACTTGGAAGAGTGCCTATGCAATATGGGATAATCCCAACATGAACCGTTGGTAGAAGTTGGTTAGTCCCAAGAAGCTTCGAAGCTCGGTTAGTGTGGTCGGGGCTGGCTAGTCATGGATGACTTGGATCTTTGCTGGATCAACGTATACCCCATTCTCATCAACAATGTAACCCAAGTATTGGATCTTGTTCATGTAAAAGGAGCATTTTTCCAAGTTGGCATATAGCTTGTGCTACCACAGAGTGCTCAAAACCTGCGGAATATGCCACATGTGATCCTCCCAAGTTTTGTTGAAGATGAGGATGTCATCCAAATATACCACCACAAAAGAGTTGGTGAAGGGTCTCAATACATCATCCATTAACCTCATGAAAAAGGTTGGTGCATTTGTTAAGCCAAAGGGCTTGACTAGCCATTCGAGGAGACCTTCTTTAGATTTGAAAGTTGTCTTCCATACATCAGTTGGTTCGATGGGAATCTGGTGGTAGACAAACTTTAGGTCAATCTTGCTGAAGAAATTCCCCCCCCTGAGTTGTTCAAGAAGGTCATCAATTTTTGGAATTGGGTACCAGTTCTTGACTGTGATTTTGTTTAATGCTTTGTAATCAATGCAGAGTCACCAAGTCTCATCCTTCTTCTGCACCGGTACAATTGGGCTTCCTTAAGGGTAGGAGATGGGTCTGGTGTGCCCCTCTTGAAGAAGATTTTGGATATGATGCTTGATTTCATCAGTTTCCATTAGCGAGCGACGATAGACTGGTCCATTAGGTAGAGGTTAACCAAGGGTTAGATCAATTGGATTGTTGACTTGGCAGTGCGTCAATACCCTGATGGGTGAGGAGAAGATGTATCTGTACTCTTCCACGATCTTGTCCACTTGATTTTGCTGCAAAGAGAGGCTTTGTGTAGAGGCCATAGATGTGTCGACGTCCTTCTGCTTACTGTCTACCCAGTCTATAAAATGACCTTACTACATTTCTTAGCAGATATTAAAGAAATAGCAGTAGGCGACGCTACCTATGGTATCATGTATAATTTTCTACCCAAAGTAATAATAACACTGTGAGGTCTAGAATCATACAAAACATGATGCTTCCACAAATATGGCTGTCCTAAAATAACATCACAAACTTCAAGGGGAGAAATATCACAAAATACCTCATCTTTGAAAGGATTGATGTCATAGGGAAAACAACACTGTTGGATAACAGAAAGATCTCTTCCTTGATGAAGACAATTGATGGTGTAGGGATGGGAGCACTGTGTCGTCAATAGGTCCAACCGCTTGATGAAATTTGCTAAGACCAGGTTCTTCTGATTTCCGCTATAGACAATGAAATGAAGTCAATCCCCCTTTACCCACATCTGTGAGTGAAAGAGGCGTTCACCTTCCTCTGTTTCTTCTAGTTTGATTGATTGGACTTTGGTGTTAGCTACAATGGCACATGGTTCAACATCGATAATCCACTTCCATCCTTCTGGAATTGATTTAGAGTCATAATTGACCTATGACTCAGAAGCCTTCATCTCATCCATGGGTGACTTCTTGGAGCGACATTATTTGGTGTTGTGCCAAGGGATTTTATGATATTCACACCATTTTCCCATGTCCTTCTTGTTGGAAATACTAAAACAACTGA
>SNQJ01S0008335.1:137956-155401 GCA_010110895.2 Picea sitchensis | reverse complement strand
CCTCTAAAGATTAGAAACTAGTATATCAACAAAACTCTCTTTTTTCTTATGGTCTTGAAGTTAAATTGGCATAGTTCATTTCTTTAGAAAGGTGAGAAATCAAATGAAAGAAATAAAAAATGTTTGGAGGTTGGAATGGAAGCGTGTTTGAAGGATAAGAGAAGATGCTTTGAAAGAAAAATGCTAAGAAATCAGAGTTCTCCAATGACCAACTTGCCAACTTAAATGGGTCCCTAAGGTGGGTTAGAATTATGTTGTGTTTTTTATGTTTTCCTTGATGTATTTATGCATGTGAAAGAATGAATAAAAATAAATACATAATAGTGTAATATCCACCAAAAAGGTTTTTTGCAAAGTAATAAAAGGACCATCATGATACCAAGGGGGAAGAGGAAAGGAGGGCCCACATGGATGATATGACTTGACACTTGTCATTCAAAAGTACAACCTTCCTTACCCATGTTTCCTTACAAACATTTCCCATAAGTGTTTGACTTGGATGGTCTTTTGGATGTTTCCCCTTGCTTCTTGTTTTATGCAACTCTTAGGAGAAAATTATTACTCTCTTTTATTCATGGATCATTCTTATTCTTACCCGTTCGAATTGGGAGAGCATCATTCACTCTCCCATTGGAATGGTCTTCCTCTCTTTGTTCAATGAAACTTGTGTGAACTCATGGCTATTTACGCTTGGAAATGGAAAGAGTATTCCCACAAAATTATTGTTGGAAAGAGCCTATGGTGGTTAGGGACTTGCTTTGAGAATTGAAAGAAGAAACAAGCTGGTAAAGTGTAGTTGGAATGTTTACAATAGTGGAAACAAACACTATTAAAAACCACAACCCCATTATTGCTTCTCATGGACTCTTTTGGCAAGTGTATCTTCCCCAAGTTTCTCCTAGTAGGAAAACAAAAGTTTGGATACCTTTTTCTTGCACTAGAAGGGAAGAAGATCATTGACGAATTGTGGAGCACGGAAATGCAAGATATTCCTTATGTGGTGAAAGAGAGTGCTAAGGCTGATTGATTTCTGGATGAGGGCTTAGAGTGTTTAGTAGTGAAAAAATTAGTCATGTTGTGAGAGAAATGGGTCACACTCAGTGAGATTAAAACCCTACAAGAACTTCCTTCACTTTAGTGGTATCGTGTTATGGCTTGGGGTTGTAATCCATAAATGATTTCTATGGTTGTACACTAACCCCCCACAACAATTTTGGTAAATTTACACTTAACTACAAATAATTTGAAATCTACTCTATAATTTATGTTAATTTAATTAGGAAAAAATAATTTTAAATATATATAATTATTTCGAGTGCAATGTGCATATGAAGTCAAAATTATGATGTTATTAGAAGTAAAATTTAGCCACACAATATACTAGGACTAAAAGTAAAGTTACTTTGTAATTCTCTTCGCAAAACAATCTATGTGGATTGTGACAATTATGAAAAATCCCCAAATCATATTGGATAATCTTGCTTGAGTAATATTATCAATCATTTTATTCTTTGCGTCTTCTTAGGTTGGAGTTTTAATCTTTTCAGGGAAACAATCACTTGCAAATAATTTAGTTTTAAGGAAATATATACCATATATTAAAATTGAAGCCAATATACAAATCCATATTTATTTTTGGAAAAGAAGATTTATTATATATTTACTAGACTATATTGACATTCCCCATTTGTGTAAACATTCAGACAAAACACTGTTGTGGTAGCCGATGACAAATCCCCTCTGGAAAATGATATGATGAAAATTTTTGCATGGAAATTTTTTTCCATGGTTGGGAGGACGCCTATAAACCACCAATTCTTTGGCATAGTATGATCACATACATGAGGCACAAATTATGTTGATGCTACCCAATATGGTCCTAGTATCTCTTTTCTTTCCCTCTAATACACCTACTTCTCTTGGTGAGGGTCGAAAGTTGGTATAGGTCATGTTGACTTCCTTACCCATTGCTCAACATGTTTCCCTCCATTCATCACATCATCCTCTGTTCAAATTCCTTCGCGCGTAACAACTACTATTCTAGGTCCTTTATTGCACTTTTCAACTGATATTTTTTGTACATTCTGAATTGGGTTCTGGTTCTGATTTCCTCTTGCATGCCATTTCACAAGTAGTTGAGGACAATATTTTGTCGCATGGCCCAATGCTCTATAGTATGTGCAGGTTATACAAGGGTTCAGGAAGTCACGAGCTAAGTTCCCTGGTTGATTACAATTCTAACATATTATCAGTCTTCTACCTCCTTTGCCAAAATTTCCTCTGCCTCGACCTCTGCCAAAATTTCCTTTTTTTTCCTGGATTAAATCCTCTCTGATTATTATACTGTGGACCACCTCCTTCTGTCACAAAATTCTCCTCTTGAATCATATACATATATGAAGTGAGCTCTCTCATCAAATTGAAGGCATGACAATCCTTCTCTTCATGTCCGACTGACTTGCAGAAGTTGAAAAATAATTTCCTTGGTGTACTTTGATATTTCTACAATAATGGTGTACTTTGATATTTTTTTTACATGTGTTGAAATAAAAACTGTTAAGAGGAGCCAGTTGGAACAGGTGGGTGGCCACCAATATCAACCTGGATCATTCATCCTCTCTTAGGAAGCAATGGTATCCATTGCATTGAATTCCCCATGAGGTGAAGAAACTTCTGCTAAATCTGGCCTCGAGTGAGCCACTTGCCTTGGTGTAGGAGCTTCCCTTCCTTGACAACCTGATAAAGTTGGATCCTTTGCTGGCGAGTTCCCTTGACCTGTATGTCCACTATATGGTCAGTGGATGCCTGTTCCATGTAGTCAAGGTTGAGCTATGTTGGTGTCAGTTTTTCTGCGATCTTTGAGGTGTCCAATAATGGTGGAAAATATGGCCAAAGGAGGTCCACATTGAACACAAGGTGCAAGCCAAGGAAGGGTGGAGTGTTGAGCTCAAAATAATTTCTACCCACAATCTTGGTGATTGTGTAAGGGACATAGCAAAGTGGGTGGAGCTTTTAATGGGGCCTTGTAAGATGCTCTTTCTGCAAATGCAACCAGGCCTTGTCTCCAGCCTGAAACTGGTGCAGTAACCTGTGCTGATCAAGGTGGTGCTTGTACTTAGCATTGCATTTCTGTAAAATCTCATGGACATGTTGGTGGATGTGCTGAACCTTCTCAATGAATGTGGTGTCTTTTTCAGTCTCAGATTGAACTTGGGAAGCGTTTGTCTGTGTGGTTACAAGATGTAGTACAACATCAATGGGACCCAAGAGTTGGAATCCCAACGCCACCTGAAATGGTCTATGGTCAGTGGAGCTATGGAGAGCCTTGTTGTAACTGTGTTGAACATACGGGAGACTCTCATCCCATGTATGTGAATTCTTAGAGTTGTGCATGTGCAGGATGTGCACAATCATATGATTAACTACCTCTATTTGGACATCTATTTAGGGGTGGAAAGAAGCAGATTTAGTGATCTTGGTGTCCAACAGTGACCAGAGACTCAACCAAAATGTGTTGAGGAACCTTTTGTCCCAATTGGAGATGATGGTCTATGGTATCCCAAAATGGACCCACACTCGTTCGAAGAAGATCTTGGCAGTATCTGCTGCTGTGATGTTCTTCTTGAAGGATGTGAGGATGACCATCTTTGAAAACCGATCAATGACCACAAATACACAATCATTGCCTTGCTTGGTGGACAGAAGGTCAGACATGTAATCTATCGAGATGGATTCCCAAGGCTTCTCGAGAGTAGGAGGAGGGGTTTATAAGCCTTTCTTCTTGATGGCTGGCTTAGAAATGGCATATGTAGTGAAATATATGATATATACTTTCCGATGTCCTGTCAAAGGTTTTTCCAATAAAAATGTTTCTGTAGAACGACCACAATTTTCTCCACGCCAAAATGTCCTGTCATCCGACTGTAGTGGGCTTCCAAAATCATCTTTTCACACTCTCTTGCAGAAACATAGAGATGGACCAGATGCATAAAAATCTATCTTGAATGTGAAAATCAATGACATTTGTGCCTGTACCCAAGAGCTGATAGGTGGTGGCGAAGTCTGGATATTGCTGATAAAGTTGGGGTCACTCAGATGCCTCATGTCCATAATAATGGACCAGTGGTGAGTGCATCCACAGGAGGTCGACTGAGGAAGTCAGTAACAAGATTTGTGTTCCCTGTATTATACTTGATGTTGAGATGGAAATGCTGCATGTAGGTGGACCTCTTTCGATGGAGGTAGTTCTGCAACTTCCCCTGTGTTTGTATGAACTGC
This sequence comes from Picea sitchensis, assembly GCA_010110895.2. NCBI lineage: Eukaryota > Viridiplantae > Streptophyta > Pinopsida > Pinales > Pinaceae > Picea > Picea sitchensis. The sequence goes on along the minus strand of SNQJ01S0008335.1, from coordinate 151,123 downwards.
AGAGGCTCGTGATCAATGTGGAAGATCATCTCCTTTCCCAGGATGTAATGTTTCCATTGACAACATGCTTGTACAATGGAATACATTTCCTTGTCATAGCTGGGGTATTTTTGGATAGTATCTAAGAGTGTCTCACTATGGTATGCAACCATATGACCATGTTGAGTGAGAACTGTGCCTACAACATAATCATATGCATCAGTCTCAATCTCGAACGGTTGTTGCATATTGGGAAATGAGAGTACTGGAGTTGAGCACAAGCGATGCTTCATATCAACAAATGCATGTTGTTGTTCCTTCCCCCACACAAAAGTTTCCCTTCCACCTCCCTTGGTCACTTGGATGAGCACCCATGCAATATGGGAGAATCCCAACATGAACCGTTGGTAGAAGTTGGTTAGTCCCAAGAAGCTCCAAATCTCAGTTAGTGTGGTCGGGGCTAGCTAGTCACATATGACTTGGATCTTGGTTGGATCAACATATACCCCATTCTCATCAACAATGTAACCTAAGTATTAGGTCTTTTTCATGCAAAAGGAGCATTTTTCCAAGTTGGCATATAGCTTGTGCTACCACAAAGTGCTCAAAACCTACGGAATATGTTGCATGTGATCCTCCCAAGTTTTTTTGAATATGAGGATGCCATCCAAATATACCACCACAAAAGAGTTGGTGAAGGGTCTCAATACATCATCCATCAACCTCATGAAAGTGGTTGGTGCATTTGTTAAGCCAAAGGGCATGAACAACCATTCGAGGAGACCTTCTTTAGATTTGAAAGTTGTCTTCCATACATCAGTCGGTTCGATGGGAATCTGGTGGTAGCCAGACTTTAGGTCAATCTTGCTAAAGAACTTTTCCCCCTTGAGTTGTTCAAGAAGGTCATCAATTTTTGGAATTGGGTATCAGTTCGTGACATTGATTTTTTTTAATTCTTTGTAATCAATGCAGAGTCACCAAGTCTCATCCTTCTTTTGCACCGGTACAATCAGGCTTCCTTAAGGGGAGGAGATGGGTCTGGAGTGCCCCTCTTGAAGAATCTCTTGGAAATGACACTTGATTTCGTTAGTTTCCATCAGCGAGTGATGATAGACTGGTCCATTAGGTAGAGGTGAACCAAGGGTTAGATCAATTGGATGGTTGAATTGGCAGTGCATCAATACCCTGATGGGTGAGGAGAAGATGTATCTGTACTCTTCCATGATCCCGTCCACTTGCTTCTTCTGCAAAGAGAGGCTCTGTGTAGAGGCCATAGATGTGTCACCGACCTTCTGCTTACTGTCTACCCAGTCTCTAAAATGACCTTACTACATTGCTTAGCAGATATTAAAGAAATAGCGGTAGGCGACGCCACCTCTGGTATCATGTATAACTTTTTACCCAAAGTAATAATAACAGGTTTAGAATCATACAAAACATGATGCTTCCACAAATATGGATTTCCTAAAATAACATCACAAACTTCAAGGGGAGAAATATCACAAAATACCTTGTCTTTGAAAGGATTAATGTTGTAGGGAAAACAACACTGTTGGATAACACAAAGATCTCTTCCTTGACGAAGACAATTGATAGTGTAGGGATGGGAGCACTGTGTCGTCAATAGGTCTAACCGCTTGACGACCTATGTTGAGACCAGGTTCTTCTGACTGCTGCTATAGACAATGAAATGAAGTGGATCCCCCTTTACCCACATCTGTGAGTGAAAGAGGCGTTCGCCTTCCTCTATTTCTTCTAGTTTGATTGATTGGACTTTGGTGTTAGCTATAGTGGAACTGGGTTCAACATCGATAATCCACTTCCATCCTTCTGGAATTGATTTAGAGTCATAATTGACCTATGACTCAGAAGCCTTCATCTCAGCCATGAGTGACTTCTTGGAGCGACATTCTTTGGTGTTGTGCCAAGGGATTTTATGATATTCACACCATTTTCCCATGTCCTTCTTCGTATTCTCATTTCCCTTCTTATGTTGCATCTTGGACTGGTTGTCTAGAGAGTGCCATCTTTTCTATGTCCCTTGTTGTGTGGGTTGGGGCCACATTTTCCCTACTTCGGCTGTGAGGAGTTTGCAGATCCAAACTCTCGCCTCTTCTGCTTAAATTTCTTCTCGATGTTGACAACATATCTATTAGTTGTACCCAACTAGGTAATGTCAAGAAACTCCATTTTCGTTTGATTGTATCTATGAAAACAATCATGGTTTTTTAGCACCAGATGTTGTTCAGAGTCTTTGATACCCAATTCGGTGCGTAGGGTATGGAAAATATTAGTGAATTATGGTATTGTTTGGTCCCTTTCCTGACGCAGGGTGGTCCATCTGGTGTACTGGTCCTTGTAGCTTCCAACAAGGTAGTATTGTTCTTTAATGGAATACTGGAAGGATTCCCATGTAGGGGAAAGCACACATATTGTATATTCCTCTATGGACCTTTGCTCAGAGTAAGTATCCCACCAGTCCTTAACATTTGGGATGACCTTGAGGAGTGCACAAGTAATATTTTTCCTATTGGAAAAATTATGGACCGAAAAATACCCTTTGAGCAGATTCAACCATTTATCTACAACATCCACATCTATCATCCCTTCAAATAATGGAATATACAAATTTACCTGTACCTTGAATGGGGTTGCATGGCCACTTGATGAAGATGCTTCTCATGTGGTAAGCCGTCGAACGATCTGTGCAAAGTTGTCCATCATTTCATTCCTTTGTTGCATAAGGGATTCCTTGAGAAACATTATAAAAGGATATCCTACTCCATCATATTTCTTTTCATCCCCCATGGGTTATTGTAGGGCTTGTTATCGCTCAGTTTGTAGCAAGGATAAAAGGCTTGAGGTTTGAAGGTTAAACTGGCGTAACAAGAACCAATCCCACCCAATGTCACAACAATGGGATGGTTCTTTCTCTTTAGGGTGGTAAGGCCCAGGGGAGATGTCCCCGGTGACCTGGGGTTTTGAGAAGGAAAAGGATTAAAGGCTAAAGTAGCAATTCCCCCCTCAGAAGTCACCACCGAGAAGATAGTCCAGCCAGAAGGCTAGTAAAGTAAAACCCCCTAATGAGATATACCTGCCTGAGACAAAGCAACAACAAATTGATATGTGCAAGCCGACTCAATAAGTTAGTACTTCATATAAATCAACGACTATCTAATAAACATATAAGAAATTTGGAAATAAATATTGACGAAGTCAATGTTTATAAAATAGCAATGAAATAACATCACTTCTTCAATAAATACTGGAATAACGTGGCATTAAATGCAATAAATCAACACTTCATTCAATTAATGCCTTTAATCATTATTCAATTTCTCATAAAGAAAATGTCTAGTTGCACTAGCTAAAGATGACAACAACGTATAGGGTTAGTTTCTTAGCTAGGGTTTCATTCAATGTTTTGAGAGTAGTTTTGATCAGGTTCACTTCAACGCATGAGGTCTTTTATGATCAGTGCCTTAGGGTTAATGGAGTCAAATAATGAAGGACGTAAGAGATAAAGGAGGCAAAAGTCAAAATGGCTAAGGACTAGAGGTGGAATCTTTGAGGTGTTGCTAAGGAAAGGCCTCAAAGTCAAAACTCTAGGGGAGAGAGGCTCACCCTGGTGTAGGATAACTAGGCCTCAATTCTCTCTCCTCCTTCCTTAACTCAATGGCAATCACGACTAGCTGAAAACAAAGCATAAAACCAAGACATGAAGGTTTTATGATGCAGAGTGTTGCTACAACAAGGCTCTTTCAACAAACCCTAAAAAACAATGGCCCAAAGTGTAGTAGACCTAGGCTTAAGGCGTCTCTTTCTTCTTGACCTATAGATAGTACGACTAGCAATAAATGAAGAGAGAGAGAGAGTGTAGCTACGATTAGGATCTCTTCTTCTTCAATCAATGGCTGAAAAATTTCCTCAATGGGGACATGAGACAAGGACCTACTTGTGTGCTTGTCACCTAGGGTTTTTTTCCAACAAAATTATAAATATATGCAAGAAATGAAACTACAACCATCCATTCAAGAAGTTTTGTAGAAAAATACTTACATATCATCAAGAAAATGCATTACAAACCCTAGTTGTAACACCTTCCATTAAAAGAAATGCCAAACTATGCCAAAAATATCCTCCTTCAACAAGTGCGCATCACTAAATCAACCAATAACCCAAGAGAGGGCACAAATTTTAGACCTCCTTATGGAGTGAGTAAATTGTGATGAAAAAATCAAGGTGAAAATCCTTCATTTATATAGTATCATGACCTAAATTTACATTTTAGGTCATGTAAAAGGTCGACAAGGCCAAAATACTAAAATCATATTGTTTTACATTAAAATGTCAATTTAAAACCCTAATCAAGATGAAAAGAGATATCAAGCCCCTCCAAAGGAGACGTTATCCCCTTTTAGGGAAAATGGAGCATCTTGGAGCAAAACATTATCCCTCCTTGGGCTCCTCCATCATGCCACATGTGCCAACACTGCCCAGTCTTCCTCCCAAGATGCCCAATAGTTTGGATGATGTCATGGTAATCAAGGGTGACGTCTTAGGCCTTCCAAGGCCAACATTCCATTGAAAGAGGGTCAATCCCCTTAGGTCAATCTCTGTCGAAGTGTCTCTGGTGGAACATCCTCTTCTTCTTCGATGCAAAGCTCCTGACCCATCTTTGTCCTATCTCTGCCCCCTGATGGGGTCTCAGAATCCACCTGATGGGCTCTTCAGCCCCATGGAGGTCCAAATTGGTCATCTCCCCATGTGTACGAGTCCAAAGTGGTAGCTGTCCGTCGGGCATGGTCCTGCACATCAATGGCTACGCCCTCCATGGGCTCATCAGTCACATGGATCATAGCAATGTCAATCACATCTCATCATCAATATTATTAAACATGTGAATAAAATCCCTAATACATCAATTAACAACTCAAATACGTTACAAAATCCTACAATACAAGTTCAGAGAAAAAGACAAGGCATCCTAGTGGGTTAGTGTCCACTGGAAAAGGAAAGTTCAAGAAGAGACCTCATCCAAGCCATGTAAGTGGGTGATGTGGTTAGGGTATGTCCAAGCATCTAGGTGTAATTAGGGACAAGGATACAATAAATGTTACCTTTGGGTGCCTTTGTTAGAAGGCGAGTTGCACCTATCATGGATGCATTCTTTCCAAGCCCATTCTTGCCTTTTTTTCTTTTTGTTATTTTATCTTTTGTTTCTTTTTTCTTTTTTGTTCAAGAGATAATCAAGGGACACTACCCTGGCATGGTGACCAGTGGTGACAGCGTTACCCACAAGTACTTTCATAGAAATGAGAAGGCTGGCTCGTGATGAGAGGCCCCCTTTCCCTTGGCCATGAAACCAAGAGTCATTACCCTGGTGTGGTAATCAACTGGTGGCAATGTCATACTACTAGGTACCCATGGACCTAATATGATGGCTTTTGATGAGACCCCCTACCCTCTGTTTAGATCTTTTTTTATTTATTTTCTGGGTCCCTCTTGTTTCTTGATGAGAAGCCTTTTATTTCTTTCTCGGGGATCCCTGGGAAAAGCATCTTGAGGTTTTATTTTTAGGATTTTATCTTTTACCAGCTTGCTTTTATCTTCTGGGCCTTTAGCCCCTTCTTCCCATGAGATAAGGTGCATTCCTAAAAATAGGTCAACCCAGTGCCTAGACAAGTGGAATGGGACAAGTGAGCGGGAAACAAGATGAAAAAGGTGATGCTGTGAAGGGAGCAGACGATGGATTTTCAGAAATCCCTCTTGTGGAAAACCAAAACCTACAAACAGAGGCTTACTAGGGCACTTTGCAATCCCCCCAAACATGGTCAAGTGGGCAAGTGTAAGATCCAAGCAATTGTTAGAAATAAAAGGAATCAGATGCATATATTCAAGGTTTTCGATGATCAAAGTGACACATACCATGATACTTGGACTAATTACCTCATGGAGAAAGAACCATCTCTGACACAAGACCAAGCCAATGGTGGTGGATACTATTGTTTCTGACAAGGTGAAGATGCTGGAAGAAAGAAAAGGTGGGCCCTCTAGGGCCATGCTAAAGTCAATCCTGCTCTCGGTACTCCATGTCTAGGACCCGTGGGCCTTGAGACATGATCTCCTAGTTATCCCTAAAAGTGGGGGATAACATCTGGCTCCAACTCGGGGACATGTGCTCACCACATAACACATGAGAACCTCAACATCTCTGGCATAACCTGCTGACCTTCTCAACTACTTACCTGTACTTACTTGTTGGCTAGATCTTGGGTATAGTCAAACGACCAATGAAGCCAATCCAACAACGTCCCATGATACATGCCTTTGTGCTTCATAATAAACCAAAATAGTGATAAGTCAAGCACAAAAATGACATGCGTTAGAATATATATCATATCATTGGAAATATCAAAGTCTCACTCATGGAGGTGGGTGGGAGGGAAAAAGTGATCCCAATACATACTCTCAGGAGAGTGCTCAATCTATATCAGAAATGGATCGTGAAAAGTCAATGGTTCAAGAGACTGACTCGAGGAATTTGAATACTGGCTACCTTGGACGTCTTCAAAACTTAAGGCTTGAGAAAGGTTTAGCAAGAGCTGAAAGGATGACTGACAATTCCTTAAGGAGAAGCTGGAATACTGTGAAAATAAGCTTCTTCTTGAGGTACTCAACTTTCCCCTAAAATCTAGAATGAGGTTTTGTCTTATAGGAGACTTGGGATAAGGGACATGTTTCCAAACCATACCTTTAGTGACATAGAAAGGTAAAGNAAAAGGTGGGCCCTCTAGGGCCATGCTAAAGTCAATCCTGCTCTCGGTACTCCATGTCTAGGACCCGTGGGCCTTGAGACATGATCTCCTAGTTATCCCTAAAAGTGGGGGATAACATCTGGCTCCAACTCGGGGACATGTGCTCACCACATAACACATGAGAACCTCAACATCTCTGGCATAACCTGCTGACCTTCTCAACTACTTACCTGTACTTACTTGTTGGCTAGATCTTGGGTATAGTCAAACGACCAATGAAGCCAATCCAACAACGTCCCATGATACATGCCTTTGTGCTTCATAATAAACCAAAATAGTGATAAGTCAAGCACAAAAATGACATGCGTTAGAATATATATCATATCATTGGAAATATCAAAGTCTCACTCATGGAGGTGGGTGGGAGGGAAAAAGTGATCCCAATACATACTCTCAGGAGAGTGCTCAATCTATATCAGAAATGGATCGTGAAAAGTCAATGGTTCAAGAGACTGACTCGAGGAATTTGAATACTGGCTACCTTGGACGTCTTCAAAACTTAAGGCTTGAGAAAGGTTTAGCAAGAGCTGAAAGGATGACTGACAATTCCTTAAGGAGAAGCTGGAATACTGTGAAAATAAGCTTCTTCTTGAGGTACTCAACTTTCCCCTAAAATCTAGAATGAGGTTTTGTCTTATAGGAGACTTGGGATAAGGGACATGTTTCCAAACCATACCTTTAGTGACATAGAAAGGTAAAGTAATCAAAGGGAGGTAGAAAACCTTATCACAAGCATCCCATTGCATGGAATTAACCTCTTCTCTTTCATCAAGATCTAATAGGAATGAAGGTTGATAACTTTCTTCATAGGATAAATCTAAGTGCTCAGATGGATAGTCAACAAAGTCCTCAAGGTATGACCGCAAATTATTCAAAGAACATAGCATCAAGTCATCCTTGGGTGTCTGAATAAAGTTAGGTTCTTGTTTCCAAATGTCATTTAATTATTAGTAACTTCACGTGAGAAATGAAAAGGAAATTTTTTGAAAGGACCATCAATGTCGTACATGGGATCACCATGATATCCAATCATATCCCATCTACATTTCCTGACATGTATGAATTTATCAAAATTATCAACAAAGTCATCATCATAACATGAAGGGGTTAAAACATCCAATTCTTCTTTACTCTCCACATCATAAGATAAAGAATGATTAAAATTTTGTAAGGGGAAACAACTCACCTTGCTTAATCCTTCCTGTGCAGTAGCTTCAAGTATTTGGATAACTTCATCAGGTGGAAGATCTTCCTCTACATCTTGAGTTTTGAGATCTATCTTGTCCAAAGGTTTCATTTCTTCTTCACTCTCTGAATCATAGAACAAGGTATCATCAAAATACTGGAAAGGAAAACGACTTACCTCATTCTCTTCACCTTGTGGAGGAGGGATAGGGTGTTGGCGAGCTTCATTAGACTGAGGAGTGGTTACTGGTGCTTCATACTCATAATTCACTTCTCTAGTTATATCTTCGCTGCATTCTATTGAATCATGAGACAAATCTTTCTCCTCTTCAAGGGGTTGATAACGTTCTTCATAAATATCTTCTTCCACATCAAAGGGTCCTTGATATTGAACATGATATGCATTCCTGAGATCTCCCACAATCTTAGTAGTGAATCCTCCATCTTCCAAGGCTATTGTGAGATTCTGAAGGGCATCTTCATACGTTTGGCAATGTGGTTTGGTAAAGTCAATAAACCTACTGATGAGGTGTATGAAATATGATATACCATTATCTTGGAAACAACCCTTAAACCAGTCTTGCAAGAAGGATGGCAGAGAGAGTAAGTATGAAAAGTTTTATTAGAGCATCCTCCCCTCCCAAATATACCTCACTCATATACTCTAAAACATTTATGATGTGAGGGGTTGGGAGGCCCCAAAATCTTGTTTGACCATTTTACATTAAAACAGGTTGGATATCCTTGAAGGATTTTGAAATCAATAGTTGGATACAATCGTTCCTAGGATTCCATGATCCCATAATTTTGAAATATCACATAGTTGAAAGTAAGGTGGTATCTAGGAAAATGTTAGTGGAGTCGCCAGATAATTTGCTTGAAATTATCAAAGGAAAAGAGAAAACACCCTAAGTGGAGTCTCCATGTAAGCTTGTAAGGTAAATAATATTGATGCAAGGCTTATCGAAAAGTGTCATCTTGAGGAGAATTGACTCAGTGTTCCCCGACAACGACGCCAAAATGTTATCGCTCAATTTGTAGCAAGGATAAAAGGCTTGAGGTTTGAAGGTTAAACTAGCATAACAGGAACCAATCCCACCCAATGTCACCACAATGGGATGGTTCTTTCTCTTTAGGGTGGTAAGGCCTAGGGGAGATGTCCTCGGTGACTTGGGGTTTTGAGAAGGCAAAGGATTACACGATAAAGTAGCAATTCCGCCCTCACAAGTCACCACCGAGCAGATAGTCCGGCCAGAAGGCTAGTAAAGTAAAACCCCCCAATGAGATATACTTGCCTGAGACAAAGAAACAACAAACTGATATGTGCAAGCTAGCTCAATGGGTTAGTACTTCATATAAATCAACGACTATCTGATAAACATATAAGCAATTTGACAATAAATATTGATGAAGTCAATGTTTATAAAATAGCAATGAAATAACATCACTTCTTCAATAAATACTGGAATAACGTGGCATTCAATGCAATAAATCAACACTTCATTCAATTAATGCCTTTAACCATTATTCAATTGCTCATAAAGAAAATGTCTAGATGCACTAGCTAAATATGATGACAACGTATAGGGTTAGTTTCTTAGCTAGGGTTAGTGTAGTTAGGGTTTCATTGTTTTGAGAGTAGTTTTGATCAGGTTCACTTCAATGCATGAGGTCTTTTAGGATCAGTGCCTTAGGTTTAATGGAGTCAAATAATGAAGGACGCAAGAGGTAAAGGAGTCAAAAGTCAAAACGGCTAAGGACTAGAGGGTGAAGCTTTGAGGTGTTGCTAAGGCAAGGCCTCAGAGTCAAAACCCTAGGGGAGAGAGGCTCACCTTGGTGTAGGAGAACTAGGCCTCGGTGCTCTCTCCTCCTTCCTTAAATCAGTGGCAATCATGGCTAGATGAAAACAAAGCATAAAACCAAGACAAGAAGGTTTGATGACGCAGAGTGTTTCTACAACAAGCCTCTTTCAACAAACCCTAAAAAAAAGGCCCAAAGTGTAGTAGACCTAGGTTTAATGCATCTCTTTCTTGTTGACCTATAGATAGTATGACTAGCAATAAATGAAGAGAGAGAGAGAGAGAGAGTGTAGCTATGACTAGGCTCTCTTATTCTTCAATCAATGGCTGAAAATTTTCTCAAAGGGGACATGAGACAAGGACCTACTTGTGTGCTTGTCACCTAGGGTTTTTATCCAACAAAAGTATAAATATATGAAAGAAATGAAACTAAACCATTCATTCAGGAAGTTTTGCAGAAAAATACTTACATATCATCAAGAAAATGCATTGCAAACCATAGTTGTAACACCTTCCATTAAGATAAATGCCAAACTATGCCAAAAATATTCTCCAACAAGTGTGCGTCACTAAATGAGGCAATAACCCAAGAGAGGGCACAAATTTCAGACCTCCTTATGGAGTGAGTAAATTGTGATGAAAAAATGAAGGTGAAAATCCTTCATTTATACAGTATCATGACCTAAATTTACATTTTAGGTCATGTAAAAGGCTGACAAGGCCAAAATACTAAAATCATACTGTTTTACATCAAAATTTAAATTTAAAACCCTAATCAAGCTGAAAAGAGACATAAAGCCCCTCCAAAGGAGACGTTAGCCACTTTTAGGGAAAATGGAGCATCCTGGAGCAAAACGTTAGCCCTCCTTGGGCTCCTCCATCATGCCACACGTGCCAACACTGCCCAGTCTGCCTCCCAAGACGTCCAATAGGCTGTATGACATCATGGTCATCAAGGGTGACATCCCAGGCCTTCCAAGGCCAACATTCTACTGAAAGAGGGTCAATTCCCCTAGGTCAAGCTCTGTCGAAGTGCCTTTGGTGGAACGTCCTCTTATTCTCCGGTGCAAAGTTCCTAATCCATCTCTGTCCTATATTTTCCCCCTGATGGGGTCTCAAAATCCACCTGATGGGCTCTTCATCCCCATGGAGGTCCGAACTGATCATCTCCCCATGTGTACCGGTCCAAAGTGGTACCTGTCCATCGGGCATGGTCCTGCACATCAATGGCTACGCTTTCCATGGGCTCATCAGTTATGGGGATCATAGAAATGTCAATCACATCTCATCATCAATATCATTAAACATGTGTGTGACATCCCCAAAAAATAAAAATATTTTGAGATTTAAATTTGATGGAAATTTATTTCCGTTTTTAGTAAATTCGAATTTGGGGAATTTTTGCCATTTATGGAAATTTCGAATTTCAAATTTGATATTGTAATTAATTATTGTGACTGTTGGGCAGAGATCTGTTTGGACTCAACTAACTATTTTGACTATGACAGTTGTATACAAACATAATATTTATATTAATTGCAGGAGGACAAATGGAACAACCATGTTAAAATCAGCTGACCATGACTCCATGAGTGGGGAACATGTTGGAACTAGCTTTGGGCTGATTATTATGAGTGGAAAATTAGTGATTTGGCCATTGGTAGCCCCTGAAAATCAGGGATTTAGAAAAGCTGCGAAAATTCCCAAAGGAGGGAAAAAGACTTGGGCAAAAATGAATAAATAGCATATGCGAGGAGGCAGGACGCTGCCAAGTATGTTGGGAAAGGCTTACGAGTTTCCTTTCTATTATGAGCACTGTTGAGTAAGTGTGAGGCAAGAGGTTAACTGCTGGAATTGCAGAACATTGCTGAGGAGGAGTTTCCAAGTTCTCCCTCATGGATTCATGGTCAGGCTAGGGGGTGAATCGGACAAGTGGTTTTGGCTGCCCTATTCTATGGTTGGGAGGAACATGGCTGTTCCCTTTGTTTTTTTCTTCGAACTGTTCTAGATATGTAAACCTTTCCTTCTCTATACGAATGATTGCATCTATTTGTTGTAATGTAACTGTGTGAATGATTATATCTATTTGCTGTAATGTATCTAACTGTACTAAGATGAGATGGCTTTCATAGATGATATCTGTTCATTATATGAAGATTATAATCAAGTATTAAATTCTTGCCCCTCTTTAATTGGAAACCTAAGACAGAGTTATAACGAGACCCGAGAAGAAATCGGTTATCGATTATTTTATTTACCCTAACGAACAGGACAATCCCGAAGAAGAAATTATGGAAAAAGTTATACTATAACCACCGGGACCAAATCCCCTTTACCTTTGGAAAATTTTTCCCCTTTCTTCCAAACCCGATATGAGCCTGAGGGAAATCAATTTTGAATGACCCTTTTTAAATTGGGCAACTGAATTTCTCCGTAAGTATAAGGGTCCGGTGACTTTTATTCAGGACCTTTACCGACAAATTAACTTAGACTGTTGATTAAGGACATAAACAGTAGAGGACAAATTGGTGTGAAAATAACCGAGGTCAATTGGGTTTTCGGCGATTACAAATGCCGAACACAAAAAAATTTCATGCGCTAAGTTATGATAATGATCGGGGTTTCAAGCTTCGGTATGTTGGGATTACAAACCCATGACGTTCAACAAAATGAGACATGAAAAGCTGAATCACGAAATGCGAAGGGACTGTGGGCCCAACATTTCGGGGTTTTGGGGTTTGGGGTGTCAGGGTTACTAATACTGGTCGTTCCAAACAAAATGAAACGCAAAATGACGAATTTAAAAATGCGAAGGGATTGTGGGCCCTACATTTCAGAGTTTTCGGGATTTCTGGGTTTAGTAAAACTAAGGAACTTCGTGATTCTATAAAGTGAGTCCCGAATGACGAAATGTCAACCTTGTATTTAATCCTCTTTTAAATTATGTTCAGTCTTTGTTTGAATGATTCGTATATCTAATTTTATGCCTCTCACTGTGCTAAGACGAAATAATTTCCACGGATGACATCTGGTCATTGTGAGAAGTTTATGATCAAGACTAAATCCTAGGAAGGGTTCCTCCTGAAACAAAACGCTAGACAAAACTATCTACATATGAACTTGAATGAACAAATCCACCTACAGGTGTAGATTTAACTCTGGAATCTAGGTAGGATTGTCTATGTATAGATAAGATTGAAAGGTACCGAACTATCTATAGGCACATGTTTACTTCTGTAATTGAAGTTCTAGCAAATCTATCTCTGAATAATTGAACTGAAGGAGGCTTGTACATATAGTACTTATAGAACTATATATGTGTGTGTGTGTGTGTAGAGAAGGTATACGGATACCAGTGCAGTTAGTACTGCGTACAGACTACATTA
>SNQJ01S0008335.1:127220-137587 GCA_010110895.2 Picea sitchensis | reverse complement strand
CCCCTCCTCTAATGTGGCAACTCCGAATTAGTGAAATTCGAAGTACGAGACCAACGACTCCTGTTGTTTCTCATCCAATGGTCCATGGGATTTCAGTACCTTCCCCAAAGAAATTTTCATCGTTCATTCTTCTGAGGATAACTGGCCAAAATGATTTGGCGTTCTTCCAACGGATCTTGACCCCTGCGAGATGATTTCGATATCCACCTCCCTTTGAACACTTCAGGGTGCTATCCATTTATATCTCTGAACAAAATGGTTCCTTCGACCTAAGCCTAGATATCGCCTATATACGTTTGAGTATACTGGAGTGGTTTGAGAGTTAAGGGAAGTAATAGAATCATGAAAAGAGTTTACCCACCGAAGCTTTTCTATTCGAAGTAGATTAGACTGGTGTAATAATATCCTTATGGACAAAAATGAATTGTTCCTTCTCTTAAATTATAATTGAATTATGTCATAGAAAGATTTTTTTTTTTTATGGTAAATTTGAGGTTCATTACAATGTGCATAAAATACCTAATACATCAGTTAACAACTCAAATACGTTACACAAGCCTACAATACAAGTTCAGAGAAAAATACAAGGCGTCCTATTGGGCTAGTGTCCATTGGAAAAGGAAAGTTCCAGAAGAGACCTCGTCCAAGCCATGTAAGTGGGTGATGTGGTCAAGGGATGTCCAAGCATTTGGGTGAAATGAGGGGCAAGGATGCAATAAATGTTACCTGTGGGTGCCTTTGTTAGAAGGTGAGCTGTACCTGTCATGGATGCATTCTTTCGAAGCCCATTCTTGCCTTTTATTATTTTTGTTATTTTATCTTTTGTTGCTTTTTTATTTTTTGTTCAAGATCTAATCAGGGGACACTGCCCTGGCGTGGTGACCAGTGGTGACAAAATTACCCACAAGTACTTTCACATAAATGAGAAGACTGGCTCGTGATGAGACCCCCTTTCCCTTGGAAATGCAACCAAGAGTCACTTCCCTAGAGTTGTAACCAACTGGTGGAAATGTCATACTGTTAGGTACCCATGGACCTAATAGGCTGGCTCGTGATGAGACCCCCTACCCTCTAGTTAGGTCTTGTTTTCTTATTTTCCAGGTTCCGTCTTGTTTCTTGCTGAGAATCCTTTTATTTCTTTCTCGGGGATCCCTGGTCGAAGCATCTTGATGTTTTATTTTTAGGATTTTATATTTTACCAACTTTATTTTACCTTCTGGGACCTTATCCCCTTCTTCCCACAAGATAAGGTGCAGTCCTGAAAATAGGTCAACCCAGTGCCCAGACAAGTGGAATGGGACAAGTGAGCGGGAAACAAGATGAAAAAGGTGATGATGTGAAGGGAGTGCATGATGGATTTTTTTAAATCCCTCTAGTGGAAAACCAAAACCTATAGACACATGCTTACTAGGGTACTCTGTCAATCCCCCCAGACATGGTCAAGTGGGCACGTGTAAGATCAAGTAGTCATTAGAAATAAAAGGAATTAGATCCATATGTTCAAGGTTTTTGATGATCAAAGTGACACATACCATGATACATGGACTAATTACCTCATGGCGCAATAACCATCTCTGACACAGGACCAAACTGATGGTGGTGGATACTGCTGCTTCTTACAAGATAAAGATGTTGGAAGAAAGAAAAGGTGGTCCCTCCAAGGCCATGCTAAAGTCAATCCTGCTCTCGGTACTCCATGTCTATGACCTGTGGGCCTCGAGACACGATCTCCTAGTTATCCATGAAAGTGGGGGATAACAGGGCTCGATGCGACTGATCTTGCAAAGGCTCGATTGGTTCGAGTCCCAACTTCTTGTACCTAGATCTTGTCGGGGATGTGCACAAAGAAAAATAAATGAAGAGAAGACCACTCTGATACCATTGATCCATATTTAGGAGCGGAATGAACTGATTAACAAAATGAATAAAATAAACACAGATATTTGGAGAACAACACATATATCCAGTGAAAAATATCTTCTATTGAATAAATGAAATAGGATGAAATTGTAAAACTACAGAACTGAAACAAGTTGCTCGAATGTTGGTAGTTATCTCTGAGAAGAGATGTGGCTGCTACACAGATCCGTCTTAGTAGAAACAAAAATGATTACAATGAGGCTCCATAGGTATTTTTAATATTACTCATGAATGCCAAAACCCTAGACATCCAAAAATCTAACCCTAGGAGGCGAAACGCCAAAATTCATGTGGGTCCCTATGGTAAGTTGGTACCTGAACTTCCCGAGTTCGTAAATTTTTCATACGACCTCTGTTTTAGGTGCGTGATAGCCCGTTGGAAAGGTATTTTCGATAAATGTACATTACACTGTCAAAATCTATCTCTGTCTATAGTTTGACCATGGCAAGACAAAAAACCACTATTTAGGGCCCCAAAACGGCCCTAGAAGTACAAAAAGATGTGCTGACATGAAAACATCCAAAATAATCTAGTTGGATTAGGTGGGAGGCCACCAGTATCCTCCTGGAATATGTGTAGGGATTCAGAAAACCCCGAAAGTGTAGAACCCACAATTACAAATAAGTACAGAAGAACGTGTTGAACTAAATTTTTTCAAGAGGAGCCAGTTGGAATAGATGGGTGGCCAAAAATATACACCTGGATTTGAGATTGCACAAGGTTCTCTTACCTCAACCTCACTACATGACTCTCCTTACTCAACCCCATTCTTTTTCCTCTTGTACCTTATTCCATTGCGCATTACTCCAAACTTGTCTTCTTCTTCTGATACAACTTCTTCAGTTCTGTACATCCTCAATACCTCCCTTCTTTCATTCTTTCCTACCTTCAAATGATCCTGTTTTCATCCCTCGGTTCCCCTATGTGTAAAAGTCCCTTTAGAAATCATACTCCATTGTCATCACACACATGTCACACAACAACATCTTTATCCACATACCCAACAATTTCATGAACCTTCCACACGGGCCTTTGAAGATATCCCTTTCTGCAACATTGTATGACTGGGTACAATCCACTACAAATTCTGTAAAATAACCTCCCAATATACTATCCAACCAGAAATCAACTGCCTTATTACTTACAAAATTCACCTTTCTTACCAACTTAGTAGTCCAGTTCCTTGACGCTATGGTTTGATACCTTCTAGTATTCTCCACTAATATTTCTAACCACTCAGTCAAAATAATTAGAAATTCTCCAAAGAAAAACTCATGCAGTTTTGTGTACACATACCTTTGCATCCATTGCTCGTCTCTCATCCAAGGGTTTCTATTCTCTTTTCTTGCAAATTCTCCTTCCTTCCCTTCTAGCCATTTTGAGATCTCTTTCTTAGTCGACCTCCAAAACATTCACTCAATCACGGATTCTAGGTCTCGGAAACGTAACCATTTGTTAGTGCATAGTTGTAAGACCCTAGGTTCATGTTATTTCAACCAAAAAATCCCTTCAAACATCGACGATTTCGACATCACCTGCATGCAAGTGAAGTATCACCCGAGGCATCTATTGGGGCTGCAAGAACCGAGTTTCTACAGTAGTGAGGGAATGGCAGGTGATCATATTATTCATTCTTATTTATTTGTTCTGTGTGCATTATCCTATATTTGTTCTTCCTTGGTTACTTAGTGAATTCAATTATATAGTAGCATTATACTGTAGATTGCAACATAAATAATTTACTGTAACATTCATAACTACAACACAATTATCATATAGTAGACAAATCTAGTCTAACATACATAAAGAAAATATTCATGATCAATCACATAAAAAGGAAAGAGAACAAAATAGTTAACATGGGTTACCCAAATTTGGGCTACGTCCACAATGGTTGACTTATTTATTATTCTTTATTTAATCGTCTCAGGCTTGTGCACTACTCTTATAATAGATATATCATGCTATCTCTCTCTCCATCTTTCCTAGCTTCTCTGCAGTGCAAGCCTCTCTCTACAACTCTCCTTATCCACTCATACATAGTTTTCCTCTATCATATTCAATCTATTCTCTTACTCTCTTCACTCGTTTTCAACAACCTATTCTACTCGACCCATTACTTATTTATACATTCACTCTAGGGCTCAAAACCCTACTTTGCTTATCCCAAGAACCCTATTACAACTCATTCTGACTTATGACAACTCGTTTTGACTCGTCGTTTGGGCTTGCTTTTCCTAGTTTTACATCTGCATGCTATTTTCACACTCTCAATTGTCGCTCTTCCTACTTTTGCACGTCTTTATGCTTTTGGCATGATGAATTTCTCTCCTTCCTTTTCTCCCTCTTTATATTCTCTTGCATTGTTCTATGCTAAGTATACTTTTACTGTGCACTTTCGAGCCTACATGTGCCTTTACTGCGCACTCCACTCCTGCCTTGTCTTCTTTCTTCTGCTGCTATGCATATCCTACATACTTAGGATTTTCTTAAAAATTGTATCCAAAATGCCTGTCTGACAACTACCATACTTTCACCCCATTCAAATATCAAAATTGAATCCATCATAACACCTCAAAGGCCTTCCAACACGTCCCAAAAGTACGATTGATAATATACCCATAAACAATATTTATTTTTATTTCTGAAACTTTAAAATTTCACAGGAAGGGAAAACGTTTAAAGGGTCCATCGTATAGTTTGGTTAGAATCATGAATCATGATCTTGATTCCCTACTCCCAAGTCACGAATCACGCTGTCACTACTGCACCTTTAGTGGTTCGACTTGTTCCATTGCGATTCACATTTAATGGATGGAAAGGGGAAAGTATTGTGTTGTGCGAGGGATATGTATTTTCGAGATCATTAAGCGACCCCAAATATTGATTATAGTTTTTTGATAGTCATAGTTTCGGTGGTGGAGATTGCACCGAGAGATTAATGGATCCCAAAATATGTTGTGGGAAAACCATTATAGTATCACTAAGTAAGAAACTCAACCATTGTTGCTTTATTTAATGTTCCTTCTGGAACTATGTGCCTCCTAGCATCCCCAGGAGTGAAGGGTAGGGCAGCTGTAAACCATAAGAATGGGAACATATTATTTAACAACGCCTATTCTTTTTTTTCTCGCATCTCTGTCTACGACCAGATATAACAACAAGCGATGAACTTTGATAATACATTATCCTGGAGGGGCTGTCGATTTGACATAGAGGAGGCATAAAAAGGGAGGGAAGATCCAACAAAAAGGCATAGACCTTTCTCATCGTGACTAGTCATACTAGGAATTTTCGAAGTGGATGGAAATATTTCACATGAAGTTGAACTAGCACAGCTGCAAAGTGGCTGGTGAACGCCGAAAGGCGATGCCAAAGCTTCCTCCCGGACAGCTGAAACGCGTGGACAACTGAAACGCACATAGAGATGAGGAAATCTAAAAGTTAATTTCAAATGTGGTAATTCCAAAGGTTAGTCAGTTAAACGTGGCAATCATATGGTGGTATAGTAATTTCTTAATATGATTAGGTAAATGTTAAAAAGTAAACAGGTTAACTGATGCATTCAAAAATACAAGGAGGTTATGAAGAGTAAATCACATTCATTGATTTGGGAGGACGACTAAGTATATGCCAGCATATTCAATTGTTAGCCATCATATTAGAATTTCAGATTAAAAGGTGATTAATTGTGCCCATCTCCAATAGGTATACGCCTTTCGGCGTAATAACCTCCATGAATAGAACGTTAACGAAGTATAACCTATATACGGTCATCACTTAAGAGATAGTAGTTGTTGACAAGAACTATTTGGTTCTCTCTATGGGACGATCTTATAAATCCATAATTATGAGCAAGTGAGAAACCAAATGCATTTGTCACAAGACTATTCATAGCCAAACCAAAAAGAAAATGCCTTCGAGGATCGAGACAAAGGGTAAGCAAGGGATTTCATTATCCAGGTTTACAATTTTTGATTGTTTCTAGTTTGAAATAGAAAAACTATAATGCTATTTGTTAGATCTATGTTAATATTTGGTTGAAATGCTAAGAAATTCCTTTTATCTTAAACTACATATTCAATTTTTTTTGAGACATTTTCCCGCCTTTGGAATTTCTTAAATTTGTTTCCAATAATCTTCTTCTTTTTAATCAAAGAGGTTGTTTGTTGCGTTTCTCTCATTCTATTAAATCTGGAGGACTATCTAAATAATATGAACCAAGGGTGCCCATTGGTGGCGGTGCTATGGTGGTGGTTCTGAGGGTGGTAGCTAGAGGAGATAAACATGATGATAATGGGTTAGGGGTTAGTTTTTTCTACGAGTGGTCTTATGTTTTTGTTATGTAATAATCATGTTTGTGGTACAACTTTATGTTGGTAACTGTCCTTGCGCTTGGTGTTTGTTTTTTTCCTTGTTAAGTTTTTCAAATGTTGTAATGGATTTTAATAATTTATAAATTGTTTTGAAACTACAATTGAATTTCATTGTCTTGGTTTTTGATGTGGACTTTTGTGGTTTTTGATGAACTTTATAGAAATGGAGTATCTTGTTCTAATTTTTCGTAATGGCACTCTGAATATGAAATA
The DNA here is from genome assembly GCA_010110895.2 of Picea sitchensis. Taxonomy (NCBI): domain Eukaryota; kingdom Viridiplantae; phylum Streptophyta; class Pinopsida; order Pinales; family Pinaceae; genus Picea; species Picea sitchensis. Next base: position 131,077 of record SNQJ01S0008335.1, on the reverse strand, counting down.
TAACATTTTAGTGTACATCTTCCCCTCAATGGTTTCTGGCTTTTGTAAGCTTTGTGTATCTTATAATGGATTTTAGAATTCTTAATTTGGTCTAAAACTATACTTTGTTGAGAACCCTAACAAGAATCTAGTGTTCTTGGGCAAGTGATCTACTTTTTTTTTATATAAATAAATATGTTATTAGGACTTAATGGATTGTGGTAAGATGTTTTTTATATAATGAAATATGTGATTGAGTCTTAGTTGATCGTTGGTGAGTAGTTTTAATAGCTCTTAAGGGTTTTGGAAATATGTTTGTGATTTTCTTTGTTATCTTGATAGGAACTTGAGGTGTGTTCACCTCAAAATTTTAATTCGGGTTTCATAGTCTTGGAAGTGCCTAGTATCCAAGCTTGCAATATTTTCTTGTTTGAGGTTTTAAAATTTCAATATATATCCAAGTTTAGACATAGAATGGGAATATGTCCATCATACACACTCGAATAATGGGAACATGTTTATTTTCCTTAACTTAGAACAAGTTCAATGTATTCATGCTTAGATGTGCAATACACATACAATACCATTTGGATACATTAGTATTCATGCATGCAGATGTGAAATTAGTCCACCAACAATCATATCCATTCATGACATACAATTATAAACATCCAACCATAAACCTCAGTTCAAATAGACAGAGTGTAGAGATTCTTATCTGCTACAAGTGTATCCAACCAACTGACTATGGGTATTCTCCTTTCCACCCAACCATATGCTCTGCGTCCTCAATCACCTCAGTAGTAGGCCACCCCCATGCCAGACCATGCTCCCACCAGGGGATATCTCTCACTGATGACTCAACTAATCATTAAATTGATCAGGGAGGTTACTCTCCTCCACTTCACTGAAAATAATGGAAGTCTCCCCCTCTTCCTATTGAGCTCAGGATATCCACAAGGTTTATTAGATTCCTTCCCAACTATATTTACTTCTGCACAATATGTTCCCTCACACTTTACTATCCCTTGACACCCTCTCCTTCCATTGTCAGTTTCTTTCCATCCAACATCATTCCTGCAACCCTATTTAGCTCCAGTCAGGTAGTCTTGGGGTCTTCTCTATTCCCATCTTGATCATTCTCCCCTTGGGAACATTCCTAGGTACATATTTCTCATATCTACACCCTTGAGTGTCCCCTACTCCACACATGTGTTTTATTCTGATGCATAAGTTTCCTCTCTCGCCAACATGGCCTCTTGCTCAGACCATCTTTGCCACTTTGCTCTCTGTCTACACATCGAGCCTCCATGATGTTTGCTTCTAGTTCTTTTGCAATGATTCTCTTTTCTTCGGGTGTTTATTTCATACCCAAAAATCATATCCCTCTTGCTCTGTCCCTCTTTCACAGTCGCCTATGTCCTCTCCGAAACGCACATGTGCATTCTTCCTTCCCCAACCAAAAAATTTGATCTGGTTTCCTCTTGCTCTCTGCATTCATGTATTCTTCTCTTGCACGCCCCACTTAGGAAGGTTCTCGACTTGTCCCTATTAGAAGGAACTCATGGGGTCAATCTGGGGCCTTTGGCTAACAACTCCTGTTGTCCTAGCCAAATTTCCCATACCTATATTCATTGGGGTGGTTGGTTGTTCAACTTCCAATCCCCTTCTTATTAACTTGTTTGGCTTAAGCTGCAAGCTAGAGAAATATGAGTATTCCCTTCAATTTATTCCTCTAAGTGGCTTGGGGTATTTTACACATGAATCCCCCTTGCCCGGGAGCGATTGTGAAAGGGATTTCAAATGTCGGGTGGGAAAAATATTCATGAGACAAATTTTCCAGGGCATTAATGCCTGGGTTGGGAACTGACCTGTCCTCCACCAAAAGTGAATCCCCATCATATTTGATAAAAAATGGATGGTTCTCATGATCGACTGAACAATGAGCTGAATTGGAACCTTGATGAAAAGACTTTGTCTCTGGGGAGGACCAAATGGGCATTTCCTCAAGGGGGTCATGAGAATAGTTGACCAAAATTCCACCATATCGTCACTTTCTCCAACACGAGGATAAGAAGGATCACCACAGGGGAATATGCTTTCCACGATAATGCCTTCAAGTGATTGCAGAGTCAGAACAAAAAAATGCGGAAACCCTAGGCGCAGAGCCATTTCCTTCTCCATCTCACTTCCACACACACACACACACACACATATTCCAAGGGGTTTTATGTATTGTCAAATGATTAATTTCACTATGAAGGTGTTAGAGAGTTCTTTTTATTTAAAAAGAGTTAATTTTTTTAAAGCTACTTATAATATAAATATAATTTTTATATTTTAATTTAAGGTTAATGACCTCTTTCTAATACATGAACTTTATCTTATTCTCTATTTCTTTCTTCCACCACAATTTCTTTTTAAATTTAGTTGTGATAATTCTTTTAATATTATGCTTAATTTGAATAGTGAACTTTCCTTCTATCCCCCGCTGGTTTAGCTAAGAAGCTATATTTTTATCTCACTCTCTCTTAAAGTCTTAATTGAATTTTATTACAAATAGAAGCAAAGCTAGGAATCTTCATTTCCTCCATGTTAAGTATCGTATACTTGTACATTAGGTACCTAATCACTAGCTTACTCTCAATGAGTGGAATCCCACATGAAGCTCAACCGATAAGATGAGGATTGGATATAGTGTATTTCTCTTAATTTTAAGATTATAAACTATAAGTAACTTTTAAATTTGTTCAATTTTACTCTACATTTTTCAAAAAATGTTGCAACCCCAAATTTCACAATCCTATAAGATAATAGGGATAATTATTTTATTGATCAAATTGAATTTTCTCTAAGTTGTTATTGTCATTTGCAAAACTACGGTAAGGGACTAATTTGGATGATGATCATAACCTTTGTATTATCACTATTAAATGAAAATACTTAGAATTTTTAATTGCTTATCTAAATTAATTAGGCTCCTTAAATAACAATATCATTATAGTAAATAAGAAGTATGATGACTATTTGGTAACACCACCCTCTTCTTCCAAACATATCTCGAACTATAAATATAAAAAAAAGTTAGAGGATGGGAGACAACTTTGCTTAACGCCTATATTGCAATTGATCTCTTTTGACCAACCCTCATTATTCTTGAAATTAACAATCAATACTCATTTCAACATGAACTTTTAGATCTTCTATTCTCTTCCATAGATTATTTTTAAACATTCTTTGTTATAAAGTCATTTTGAATTCTTTCTTTTTTTTTAATTAAAATCTTACCTCTCTTTGTCACAATTGAAATATTGTCTTTTCAACCAAATAAAACACATTACCATGCTTTATTGAATACTTATAATGAAATAAGTAGGATGATTTAGGGAGTGTCATCCTTATAATTCATGATGATGACACACTGAAATAGTGCATTTGTAATCTATGATGATGACAATAGTGAAACTTGAATGAGTGTATTGGTAAATAAATAGATTTTTTTTTACTAGGTTTTTCTATATATTAATAAAAATATTTTTAAAATGGAAAAAATTGTTGAATTTATTACATTTTTTTATATATTAAGAAAAAATGATTTTTAAAATGGAAAAAACTTGTTGAATTATGATCTATTTTCGAATTTGATAAATTTGATGAGGGTTAATCTTATATTTTTAATTCTATATTTAAGGTCAACAATTCAAAATGTTGACATATTCTTTGTCTTACACTCAATGACTGAGATTTAATAGCCATAACTTCCTTACATTTACTTTTTTCACATTTACTATTTAGGATTAAGAAATTACTTAACCATGTTTTCAATTGCCACTAATCATACTTATACTAATACAACCAAGATTACTTAACTTTTAACT
>SNQJ01S0008335.1:71580-89296 GCA_010110895.2 Picea sitchensis | reverse complement strand
AACAATCTCAAAATATTTCTTCTTTCAAGTTGCATCCCAAAGTTTCTTTCTTTCTTTATTCTTATAAGCTGCATCTCTCTCCCCCATGCCAAAGATCTGGAATTGTTGCATGTCCTCGGGTAAACAAAGCAAAATTGAGCTTTCTGCCAATGTTTGCAACTTGTCTTGGTGGAGATGGATGCAATCCAAATCGTGAATGAGGAATGATGAACCTATAAGAAGGGATTTTTTTTGGTATGATATATGTTTTATAAACAAATGAAAATGATACTGGATAACTAAACATATATATTGTTGTGTTAAAACCCTCTATAATCCAACACATATAAAAGTGTGAATTGGGTGGGTTTGGCAACGATCAATGGATGTCAATGGTGATTTACAAGATTGGATTGAGGCACAATACTATGAGTATGGGAAGAACAAATCAGATGGAGGGTGAATTGGATAACATTTGGAAGATAATTTCAAATGAAGAACATAGTATGTAAAGTAGCATGGATTAACGTTTGTTGGGAAAAATCATGGATCAACACATAACCAATTTGAGGGTGAGTGGATGTTTTAGGGAATTATCTATTAATTATTTAACACATCCAAACTTATCTTGGCAATCCATCAATGAAAAAATTGAGTGAACAACACCATATCTACCATTCATCATTGATATGTGTGTCATACCTATCAATGTTGAGAAAAATACGTTATGCATACATAGTGAAAGAATGAACCATGCATAGTAAGAATATGTTGGATGCATAGCGTGAAATTGTTTTTCAAAGAGGGTTTCAAAAGAAGGTAGTCAACATGATTTATAACAAAATTGTTTCTAACGCCTGAGCATTGATCAAATTCCACATAATATTTTCATCAAAGGTGATCACTTGTCCACAAGGTGCATTTCAAGACAAATGCTCTAAGACATTAACTGCATAATGTCTTGTACCTTCCCTCACTTGGAAATAATGGAGGACTAGAGAGTTACGTAGATGAACTCTACCTCCTATTTAATGTAGATCCTAATTTCAAGGTGTTTGTTGTAACCGACTAAGTATAGTCGTTTCCTATATTATGATGTAATCTATCCTCATTCAATAATAGATTGTGAGCGTAGTCTCACCAGTGTTGGTTTCTCCTAATTCTAAGTCCCTCATCCGTCGTTACCTCCTGCAGGTTTGGCTCGTGTAGATCATGATCCCTTGTGCATGGAGATAATCCTACTGATACTATGGTGGGAAGATACTTGTCYGAATCCCTGAATGGAAAGATGCGACACAGACCCATAATGCCATCATAGTTGTTACCACCTTGACTACTTGTCATTTGATCTAGGGATCAATTAACATTAATGTTATAGTTGTTTATATCATTTTTTATTGGTAATTCATATTGGTTTTTGTTTGGGAAAATTTGAACTTATATTATTCACCATTAATACGATCTTCCATTAATAATTGAATTGACATTATATTTCTAATGCTGAAACTATGTAATTGATAATTAATATCATCTTCCTTGGGAGAACTAGAAGAAGAAAGAGAGTTCGAGAGAATAAAGAGTATGGAAAAAAATAAAAATAAGAGAGAGTAAGGAATATTATTTATTTATATTTTGTTTTTAAGCATGTAACATTTCTTGAAAGTGTGAACCATGCTTTTTTGCACTTTCTAAAACTTAAACGTCCTAACATATTTTTTTCTAAGTTAAATCACTCACTAGAGGGCCATTACAATGTGCTTATGCATGTTGTTGTTTATGCACCACTAACTTTTAATTATATTTTAAAGTATTGGTCTATGGTGGTGTCGAGAAAATTATATGTGATAATTTTCGTTACATTTAATGTCAATACGAGGGTTTGTAAACTTAGAGGTGCAAGCACATGAAATGTGGGACTAAAACTCTAATCTATTCTAAGTCGATGAAAAACCAAAAAAATCAAGCAAATTAAAGCAAAACAAGCTGTAGAAAATTCAATATATTACAAGGATGTAAGACAACACGTGCAATAAGGGTTCAATATTACAATATTTCATATATGTATGTTCTTGCAAATTCCTATGTGTAGCTTACTAATATGTATTGATCCTTCAATGATTCTTCCTCTAGTAGCTTCTTCTTCTGTGGGAAATGATATAAGAAAAATGAAAATTAACACTAAGAAAATCGTCACTGGGTTGTGGAACAACTAATGCTATAAAGGTTCTTTCATACGAGGATGTTCATGCAACTTTGCAGAAGTAGCTTATTAGTGTCTTAGCCTTCAATGATATTCATGTAGTGGATCCATATTATCGGAGGAAAACAAATTAAAAGATACAATGTAAAATAGACACTTTGGAGATTAGTCCTAAAAAATCTACACTAGAAATAAATAAGGCAAAAGAAAATTGAAATATGTGTGGATATGCAATTGTTTCAATTATGCATTAGATCACATTCCTTTAACACTCCATTCATGTTTGTATTACAATACATAACAATGGTATTTAATATATAATAAAACCTACATATAACAAAGTAGAAACTAGCAATGAGACAAAGAAATTTAATAACAAAACAATAACATTATAATTAATTATAAAAATGAATAGTAAAATACTAAAAGATAAACAATAATAAATTAGAAAGACACTTTGGAGATTAGTCCTAAAAAAATCTACACCCGAAAATATAAATATAAGGCAAAAGAAAAGTGAAGTATGTGTGGATATGCAATTAGTTTCATTTCAATTATGCATTAGATCACATTCCTTTAACACTCCATTCATGTTTGTATTACAATACATAACAATGGTATTTAATATATAATAAAACCTACATATAACAAAGTAGAAACTAATAACAATGAGACAAAATGATATAAATAACAAAACAATAACATTATAATTAATTATAAAAATGAATAGTAAAATACTAAAAAAAAGATATAACAATAATATAATAAGTCGAAACAATGTGTAACAATAACAAAACAATATAACAATAAGAAATAATATATGCAACAATGATATATATAACAATACTTAATAACAAATAACAATTAATACAACAATATATATTAAAAATAATGCTTAACAAAGTAAGTATATATATAACAATCAAGACTTAACAACATATGAAACCTCCGCGTGACTCACATGTAACATAATTCACCTGAACGATATTATAAGTGGTTTTAAAAAATACTCGAATGTGACTTATGATTTAGGTGACACACACAGGGTCATGGAATCGACACATGATCCTTTATGAATAGTAATTACTGACTCTTCTATTATAGGACTCAACTAAGAATTCTCTTCCTCTCCTTCTATGTACGATATTTCTACAATCTTGACGATTGATCCTGATTTAGGAGCGAAACAAACCGATTAACAAACTGAGTACAATAAACACAAAGATATGGAGAATAATACAAATATCTAGTGAACAATATCTTCTATTGAATAAATGAAACATGATGAAACTATAAAACTGCAGAACTGAAACAACTTGCTCAAATGGTGGTAGCTATCTCTGAGAAGAGATGTGGCTTCTACGCACATCCGTTTGAGAAAAAAAAATGATTACAATGAGGCTCGAGAGGCCTTTTTAATATTACTCATGAATGCCAAAACCCTAGACATCCAAAAACCTAACCCTAGGAAGTGAAACACCAAAATTCATGTGGGCCCCTATGGGTAAGTTGGTGCCTCAACTTATCTGGGTCGTAACTTTAGCATACGACCTCTGTTTTAGGTGCATGATAGCTTGTTTGAAAAGTCTTTTCAATAACTACACATCACACCATCAAAATCTAACTTTGTCTACAATTTGACTGTGGCAAGCCAAAAACACACTGTTTAGGGCCCCAAAATGGCCCTGAAAGTACATAAAGATGTGATGACATGAAAACATCCAAAATAAGGAAGTTGGATTAGGTGGGAGGCCATCAGTTTCCTCCTGGAATATTTGTAGGGATTCAGACAACCCCGGAAGTGTAGAACCCATAATTACAAAGAAGTACATAAGAACGTGTTGAGATAAAAACTGTCAAGAGGAGCCAGTTGGAATAGGTGGATGGCCACTAATATCAACCTGGATCATTCATCCTCCCTTAGGAAGAATTAGTATCCATTGCATTGAATTCCCCCATCAGGTGAGAAAACTTCTGCTGAATTTGGCCTCGGGTGAGCCACTTGCCTTGGTGTAGGAGCTTCCCTGCCTTGAAAACCTGACAAAGATGGATCCTCTGTTGGTGAGTGCCCTTGACCTGTATGTACACTATTTGGTCAGTGGATTCCTGTTCCATGAAATCATGGTTAAGCTCTGTTTGTGTCATTTTTTCTGCGATCTCTGAGGTGTCCAATAATAGTGGAAAATATGGCCGAAGGAGGTCCACATTGAACACAAGGTGCAAGCCAAGGAAGGGTGGAGTGTTGAGCTAAAAAAAATTTCTACCCACAACCTTGGTGATTGTGTAAGGGATATAGCGAAGTGGACAGAGCTTTTGTTGGGGCCCTGTAAGATGCTCTTTCTGCAAATGTAACCATACCTTGTCTCCAACCTGAAACTGGTGCAATACCCTGTGTTGATCATGACACTTCTTGTACTTAGCATTGGATTTATGCAAAATATCATGAACCTGTTGGTGGATGTGATGAACCTTCTCAATGAATGTGGTGTATTTTTCAGTCTCAAACTAAACATGGGAAGAGTTTGTCTGTCTGGTTGCAAGAGGTAGTGCAACATCAATGGGACTCAAGAGTTGGAATCCAAACCCCACCTGAAATGGGATATGGTAGGTGGAGTTATGGAGAGCCTTATTGTAACTGTGTGGAACATAGGGGAGACTCTCATTCCATGAAGGTGAATTCTTAGAGTTGTACATGCGCAGGATGTGCACAATCATATGATTAACTACCTCTGTTTGGCCATCTGTTTAGGGGTGGAAAGCAGTGGATTTAGTGAGCTTGGTGTCCAACAGTGACCTGAGACTTGACCAAAATGTGTTGAGGAACCTGTTGTCCCAGTTGGAGATGATGGTTTGTGGTATCCCAAAATAGACCCACACTCGTTTGAAGAAGATCTTGGCAGTATCTATTGCTGTGATGTTCTTCTTGTAGGATGCGAGGATGGCCATCTTTGAAAACCGATCAATGACCACAAATACACAATCATTGCCTTTCTTGGTGGACGAAAGGCCAGACATGTAGTCCATTGAGATGGATTCCCAAGGCTTTTCAGGAGTAGGAGGAGGGGTGTATAAGCCTTGCTTCTTGATGGTTGGCTTTGAAATGGCACAGGTAGTGCAAGATATGATATACTTGCCGACGTCCTGTCAAAATTTTGGCCAATAAAAATGTTTCTGTAGAACGACCACAATTTTCTCCACGCCAAAATGTCCTGTCATCCAACTGCAGTGGGCTTCCAAAATCAAATTTTCACACTCGCTTGCAGAAACATAGAGATGGACCAAATGGCATAACAATCTATCATGCATGTGAAAATCAGTGACAATTGTGCCTATACCCAAGAGATGATAGGTGGTGGTGAAGTCCGGATCTTACTGATAAATTTGGGGTCACTTAGATGCCTCATGTCCACAAGAATGGAGTACAGTGGTGAGTGAAACCATAGGAGGTCGACTAAGGAAGTCAGTGACAAGATTTATTCTCCCTGGCTTATACTTGATGTTGAGATGGAAATGATACATGTAGGTAGACCACTTCTGATGGAGGTCATTCTACAACTTCCCCTATGTTTGTATGAACTGCAGAGGATTGTGATCAATGTGGATGATCGTCTCCTTTCCTAGAATGTAATGTTTCCATTGAAAACATGCTTGTACAATGGAATACATTTCCTTGTCATAGGTGGGGTATTTTTGGACAGTATCTAAGAGTTTCTCACTATGGTATGCAACCAGATGACCATGCTGAGTGAGAACTATGCCTACAACATAATCATATGTATCAGTCTAAATCTCGAATGGTTGTTGCAGATTGGGAAATGAGAGTACTGGAGCTGAGCACAACCGATGCTTCAGATCAACAAATGCATGTTTTTGTTCCTTCCCCCTCATGAAAGTTTCCCTTCCACCTCCCTTGGTCACTTGGATGAGGGTCCATGCAATATGGGAGAATCCCATGATGAACCATCAGTAGAAGTTGGATAGTCCCAAGAAGCTCCGAAGCTTGGTTAGTGTGGTTGGGGCTAGATAGTCACAGATGAATTGGATATTAGCTGGATCAACATGTACCCCATGCTCATCAACAATGTAACCCAAGTATTGGATCTTGTTCATGCCAAAGGATCATTTTTCCAAGTTGGCATATAGCTTGTGCTACTGCAAAGTGCTCAAAACCTGCAGAATATGCCGCATGTGATCCTCCCAAGTTCTGTTGAAGATGAGGATTTCATCCAAATATACCACCACAAAAGAGTTGGTGAATGGTCTCAATACATCATCCATCAACCTCATGAAAGTGGTTGGTTCATTTGTTAAGCCAAAGGGCATGACCAACCATTCAAGGAGACCTTCTTTAGATTTGAAAATTGTCTTCCATACATCAGTTGGTTCGATGGGGACTTGGTGGTAGCCAGAATTTAGGTCAATATTTCTGAATAACTTTTCCCCCTTGAGTTGTTCAAGAAGGTCATCGATTTTGGGTATTGGGTACCTGTTCCTGACTGTGATTTTGTTTAATGCTTTGTAATCAATGCAGAGTCACCAGGTCTCATCCTTCTTATGCACCAGTACAATCGGGCTTCCGTAAGGGGAGGAGTTGGGTCTGATGTGCCCCTCTTGAAGAAGCTCTTAGATATGATGCTTGATTTTGTCAGTTTCCATCAGCGAGTGATGATATACTAGTCTGTTAGGTAGAGGTGAATCAAGGGTTAAATCAATTGGATGCTTGACTTGGCAGTGCGCCAATACCCTGGTGGGTGAGGAGAAGATGTATCCGTACTCTTCCACGATCCCATCCACTTGCTTCTACTGGAAAGAGATGCTCTATGTAGAAACTAAAAAAGTGGCAACGACCTTCTGCTTACTTTCTACCCAGTCTCTATAATGACCTTACTACATTTCTTAGTAGATATTAAATAAATAGTGTTAGGCGACGCTACCTCTGGTATCATATATAACTTTCTACCCAAAGTAATAATAACACTGCGGGGTCTAGACTCCTACACAACATGATGCTTCAACAAATATGGTTGTCCTAAAAGAACATCACAAAATTCAAGGGATAAATATCACAAAATACCTCATCTTTGAAAGGCTTGATGTCGTAGGGCAGACGACACTGTTGGCTAACACGAAGATCTCTTACTTGGTGAAGCCAGCCGATGGTGTAGGGATGTGGGCACTGTGTCTTCAAAAGGTCTAGCCACTTGACAACCTTTGCTGAGACCATGTTCATGTGACTTCCGCTATAGAAAATTAAATGAAGCGGAGCCCCATTTACCCACATCTGCGAGTGAAAGACGTGTTCCCCTTCCTCTGATTCTTCTAGTTTTCTTGATTAGAATTTGGTGGTAGTGATAGTGGCACTGGGTTCAACATTGATAATCCACTTCCCTCCTTCTAGACTTGATTTGGAGTCATAATCAACCTATGACTCAAAAGCCTTCAACTTTAACACGAGTGACTGCTTGGAGCGACATTATTTGGTGTTGTGCCAAGGGCTTTTATGGTATTCACACCATTTTCCCATGTCCTTATTCATCTTCTTATTTCCCTTCTTGTGTTGCATCTTGGACTAGTTGTCCAGAGAATGCCATCTTTTCTATGTGCCTTTTTGTGTGGGTTGGGGCCACCTTTTCCCTACTTCCGATGTGAGGAGTTTGCATATCCAAAATCTCTTCTCTTTGTCTTAAATTTCTGCTCGATGTTGACAACATATCTATAAGTTGTACCCAACTAGGTAATGTCAAGAAACTCCATTCTGTTTGATTATATCTATGCAAACAATTGTGGTTTTTGAGCACTAGATGTCGCTCAGAGTATTTGATACCCAATTCAGTGCACAGGGTATGGAAAATATTGGTGAAATCTAGTATTGTTTGGTCCCTTTCCTAATGTAGGGTGGTCCATCTGGTGTACTGGTCCTTGTAGCTTCCAACAAGGTAGTATTGTTCTTTAATGGAATCCCGGAAGGAATCCCATGTAGGGGAAACCACACATATTGTAGATTCCTCTATGGACCTTTGCTCAAAGTAAGTATCCCACCAGTCCTTAACATGGGGGATGACCTTGAGGAGTGAAAAAGTAATGTTTTCCCTATTGGAAAAATTATGGACTGAAAAATACCCTTCGAGAAGATTCAACCATTTATCTACAACATCCACATCTATTAGCCCTTCAAATAATGGAATATAAAAATTTACCTGTACCTTGAAGGGGGTTGCATGGCCGCTTGATGAAGATGCTTCTCATGTGGGAAGCCGCCAAAGTATCTGTGCAAATTTTTCCATCATTTCATTCCTTTGTCACATAAGGGATTTCTTGAGAAACATTTTAAAAGGATCTCCTACTCCATCATATTTCTTTTCGTCCCCCATGGGTTATTGTTGGGCTCGATGCGACCGATCTTGCAAAGGCTCGATTGGTTTGAGTCCCAACTTCTTGTACCTAGATCTTGTCGGGTCATGCATGAAGAAAAATAAATGAAGAGCAGACCACTCTGATACCACTGATCCTGAATTAGGAGCGGAATGAATCAATTAACAGACTGAATAAAATAAACACAAATATTTGGAGAACAACACATATATCTAGTGAAAAATATCTTCTATTGAATAAATAAAATAGGATGAAATTGTAAAACTACAGAACTGAAACAAATTGATTGACTGGTGGTAGCTATCTCTGAGAAGAGATGTGGCTGCCACTCGCATCCGTCTTAGCATAAAAAAAAATGATTACAATGAGACTCCATAGGTATTTTTAATATTACTCATGAATGCCAAAACCCTAGACATCCAAAAACCTAACCCTAGGAGGTGAAACGCCAAAAGTCATGTGGGCCCCTATGGGTAAGTTGGTACCTCAACTTCTCGAGGTTGTAAAATTTTCATAGGACCTCTGTTTTAGGCATGTGATAGCTAGTTTGAAAGGTCTTTTCGATAAGTGCACATTATGTCATCAAACTCTAACTCTTTCTATAGTTTGATTGTGGAAAGAAAAAAAAACACTATTTAGGGCCCCAAAACAGCCCTGGAAGTACAAAAAGATGTGCTGACATGAAAACATCCAAAATAATCGAGTTGGATTAGGTGGGAGGCCACCAGTCTCCTCCTAGAATATGTGTAGGGCTTCAGACAACCCCGGAAGTGTAGAACCTTTTAGCACTCTGTAAATCTGTTCGGCTGATAAACAGACAACGAAGGTAACTTTTTCAACCAACTTTGAGACCTGAAACTAGCCTTTCAAATTTGGAGAGGGCTCTCTCGGAAGGCACGGTCTCCGCGGAAGATATGGCTTTGAAAGTAGTGGCTAGATTTAACACCTTTGATAAAACGAGATCTGGTTATATTGGTGCAAGAAATTAAGACTTGGGATATGGAGTCGATTTGAGGGAATGGTGGAGACAAATGACTCAGTGACTAAACTTGAGAGGATAAGGCTAGGCGAGAAATAGTATTCAGTGTAAAACCGTAATGTGTGGCGGGAGAAAAACACAGGAAGTAACTCGAAGCACCGCTACGAGCGAATTCAAATTTAGCTTTAGAAGAAAACGTTTTTGTTTAAGTGGTGCGAACAAGGGGCGTTGCACAACGAATTCACAGTTTCAAAAATTTGTTTCGAAATAGACAGAAAAATATATGAATAAAGATGACAGGAAGAACATACAAAAATAAAGAGGCACAATACATCTGACTGCTACAACTAGAATCTTTTCGTCAAGTTACAGGACCTTTGCATTAAATTTCTGTCATAAAACTCAAATTACATACAATAGCTGTCGTCTACCAATTTTGCCAACCAACCCTGTTTACGTGAAAAAGATCCCCATATATAGAAATCTAATGTCACCCTTGGCTACTAGGGTCGAACTACTCCCTCCTAGAATCATGGATCCATTTTCTTTTAAAGAGAACAATAACTTCAACGGATTCACTAACAATAGAAAACCCAACTTTGCCAAATCATAATCATAACTGAAATATTATTTGCAGTCATTGGTCATGATCAAAATTAGACCATATGGTTGTGATGATTCATCATGTGCATTTTTTGACACTCTATCATCCCTGTACAACAAGTCCGCTACGCAACAGTAACCTACAACAAAAACGCAGAAGAATGCGCAACAAACTAGGAAAATAGGCATTAAATATGACATCGTATCTCACTGATGGAAAACTATTTTTAGAAACTGAGAGATTGTTTTGTATTTAAGCTCGGTATAAAGAATATCTTCTCTCGGGTTCTTTAAATTCATCTTCAGCTGTTCGGAATACGTGTCGCAAAAACATGTATCGAACATGAAATCATGAAAGATGAAAAATAGGGCTCAAATATTCTTTTGAATCTCCTAATCCGTGACACATTTTGAAAATTTGAGAGACATTTTTATTATTTGGTTTGTTCTCGACAAAAACCTCTTGGGGATTTTCAAATTTCGTCTCTAGTTGGTCATAAATTAATCTTGAAGTTGGCCACTAAACTAGTGGTTTTCGTAGTGTGACCTGTAGCCTTTTTGCAAGAAAATCCACTGCGCGATGACATCCTCTGCGTGAAAAAATCCCATGCGTGACAAACCACTACACGATGAAATCCACCGCATGACGAAATCCACTGCACGACGAAATCCTCTGCGCGACGAAAATCCACTGCGCGACATAATCCTTTGCGTGGTGAAGCGCTCTGTGCAGCGAGTAGCAAATTTTGCAGCGCGCAGTTGCAAATGGAAATGGAAATAATAAATGAAAACCTTCCTTTTAAAATTGACCCTTGGAGATGTTAGATGATGCCAGGCACAAAAACAATAGGGGTTCTAATCGGCATGGATTTGCAAATTGTTGACAAACCTCTAACCTTAGCTATGAAAATCATGGTGCTAAAAATTGGCTCCAACGGGGATGCTATCCTCCCAGTGAGGTAGAAAAGAACTCGTAGGCCCTATACCTATCCATTGGGATGTTCTCGAAACATTGAAAAATCTACTCTAACCTGTCGCATGTATCCACTAAAAATCCAAAGATGTATATGGTCCAAACTGAAATCTAAAACTAAGCTGAAAATGAAAACTGGAGATTGCTAAAAGAAATGCTCATAGTACCGATCTTATTCGCACTCCTACCTACCCTAAACTGCTGAAAATGATGTCAATCAAGTGGAATCAAAATGCCAATGCAACCATGCAAGAAATTTATCCACTTTTTGCTTTCTTTTCACATGCTTGCTCCAAAGCCTGTTTACTGATAAGCCATTCAAAAATTTATCTATAAATTCAAATCTCAAAAAATTAAAAACATTGGGACTGTTTTCTGCCTCCAACAAAACTGCAAATGGATCCTCTAGAACATACATAAAACAACAATCATGTTTCACCCCTTCCACTGCATCCTTGTTTTCATGTAATTCAACCTATTGATTACAACAAAAATGATGAAAAATATGTTGAGATTGCTGGAAATAACAATCTTCTGAATCAGAAGACAGTGCTGGCTGAAATGAAACTCCTAGTGGAAAGAAATCCATATCTAACATTGATGTTGATTGACCATCATATTTATTTCCAAGATGGTAGTTGATCACAGGCTGTAAACCTGAACTGAAATCACCTTCCATGTAATCAACAACATGATCATTAAAAGTATGAGAATGTTGTTGATCCTCTTCACTGATAACAATTTTCTCATGTAAAACAATGTCACTGTGAATGCAATCAGACTTCACTGCTTCCTCTTTTATCTCATGATTTACTTTCAACAATTCAAAGGAAGAAAAACATAATGGAAGACAATTTTCATTTGCATGTCCACTGCTTTCTTCATATTCAACATCATGCCGGGAGGGTTTCCGATTTGAAACATTATAAACATTTTTCTTCAACAATTTGAACGAAGCAAAACACAATGGCAAGGTTCCTTCACTTGATTCAAAATATTCTTCATTTTCTTCACTGCTGTCATATGCACATTTTTCAATTTCTTTCGATTTCTGAACACACTCATTTTCAGATTCATGTTTGACCAATGGCTGTAATTTTGAACTCATAAAACCTTCCATATAACAAGCAACAGGGTCATTAAACACATGAGAAGATTGTTGTAATTTCTTGTCAATTGTTTCCCATGAATCAGTGTGATTTTGCATCAACACACATTCCTCTGCCCTAGTGATGATCTTTAATTTTTTTTTCAACAATTTAAACGAAGAAAAGCATAAAAGGAAAGAATTTACTTTAGTTGATTCAATACTTTCTTCATATTCTTCTGTGTAACTATGATATTTAGGCTGATTGCTCTCATTACACTGTTGAAAAAGAACATTTTCTGATAGAGAACATGCATCTGGTTGTTCTAGGAAGTCAACATCATAGTCATCATCATATAAAGACAAATAAACAACATTTGCAATGTCATCTAACAAGAAAAATCTTGGGACATCAACCTTCTCTTCAACAAAATGATTTGCAAATTCATTTTCTTGACTCTCTACAAATGAATACATAAAACAATTGGCCCCGTGCTTATCATGGGATGTATCAAAAGATAAATTAGCACCTTCTTTTTCAATAAGTGGAATATAATCCTTTGCAAAATCATTAGAATTTAAAGCTTCAAGAGGACATATGAAATTATTAACCCTCTTCTCAAAATTCAAATCAAATGTTCTTTGTTCATATTCATTGTCATGTTCTTTAGCATCCAACTCCTCATTTCAAATATGTTTACATGCTTGAATATTTTCTTCAACTTCCTCAGCATTGTTGAACATCTGCTGTAAAGACATAGACTTCCTCTCTATCAAAATAAAATATAAGTCTGATTGAAAGGTTGTTACATAATGGAGCATGGAAGCAAGTTCAAGAGGTTGGACTTCTTGAGGCAGTTTATAATAAAGACTAGCAAACCTCCTGCTGAAATTTGAGATGGTTTTATCTTTCATTCTTCTCATGTCATAAAACTCCAAAAGGAGTAGATCCCATGACATTTTCTCACCCCAAAACCTACGGAAAAATTCCTTCAGTTCATCCCACAAGCTAATTGACTGAGGCTGCAAATGTCTGAACCATGATTTGGCATCTCCTTGTAAAGACTGAGAAAAGGCCCTCATAGACACATCATCATGTTCGATCTCAAAAAGGTCTATGAAATGCTCAAATACCTGAATATGTTTTCAGCTGATTGTCCATCAAGCTCTCCATAGAATCTATGAAGATACTTATAATGTTTCAGAGGAAAGTTATGAAGGATGGAAGGAAATTTAAGAGGACTGTATCTTTCTTGAATCTTGGAGGGTGTAGGATTAAGAACAGAAGGTACAAGCTCATTTTTGGTTTCATTAAGCTCACAAGAATGATCATGAACATCATATGGCTCAGAGGAAGGAGCTTGGTGAATATCGGTTATACAAGAAGAAGGAGGTATACCTATAGTTTGCAATGAAGGATATACAAGGGTATAACTCTGAGCTTCATTTAAGTGAAGACATATTCTTTTGAAAAACTCAGGAAAGGGCAAGAAGATATTGATCAAACAGAAAAATACTTCTTGAACAAACATTATTTTTCCATACTTCTCTTCCATATCTCTGTAAACAGGGCTCATTCTCCAGTGGAGTCTTTGAATCACATTTTAAGCTTGATTGGATTCACCATGAAAACTTTAACTCTGGATTCTTCTACCAGTGGAATCACTTTCAAATGATTTTCTGATGTGTGGATTCACCAAAGAAAAAATACAGCCAATATGTGCCTAAGTGTCTGCTACTCTCAGAACTTAGAACAAAAAAAATGTCATTCTTCCCAAGGAAAGTTTCATTCAATTCTGTCCCCGACAACGACGCCAAAATGTTAGCACTTCATAAATATGTTCGGCTGATAAACATACGACGAAGGTAACTTTTTCAACCAAATTTGAGACTCGAAACTAACTTTTCGAATCTGGAGAGGGCTCTCTTGGAAGCCACAGTCTCCGCACAGGATATGGCTTTGAAAGCAGTGGATAGATTTAACACTTTTGATAAAACAGGCTTTGGTTATATTGGCGCAAGAAAGTAAGACTTGGGCTATGGAGTCAATTTAAGGGAATGACTGAGACAAATGACTCAGCGACTGAACTTGAGAGGATAAAGCTAGGCAAAAAACAATCTTTAGTGTACAACCATAATGTGTGGCGGGATAAAAACACCTGAAGTAACTTGGAGCACCGTTGCGAGCGATTTCAAAGTTAGCTTTAGAAGAAAACGTTTTTTTCTAAGTGGCACAAATAAGGGGCGTTGCACAGTGAATCTACAAGTTCGAAAATTCGTTCCGAAATAGACAAAAAAAGATATGAATAAATATGACAGGAAGCACATACTCAAAGAAAGAGACACAATACATCCGAATTCTACAACTAGAATATTTTCGTCAAGTTACATGACCTTTGCATTAAATTTCGGTCAAAAAACTCAAATTACATACAATAGCTGTCATCTACCAATTTTGCCAACCAACCCTGCTTACATGAAAATGATCCCCATATATAGAAAGCTAATGTCACCCTTGGCTGCTAGGGTCTAACTACTCCCTCCTAGAATCATGGATTCATTTTCTTTGAAAGAGAACAATAACTTCAACGAATTCACTAACAATAGAAAATCCGACTTTGCCAAATCAAAATCGTAACCGAAATATTCATTACAGTCATTGATCATGATCAAAATTAGACCAGATGGTTGTGATGAGTCATCATGTGCATTTTTGGACACTCTCTCATCCCTGCACAACAAGTCTGCTACGCAACAATAACCTACAACAAAAATGCAACGAAATGCGCAACAAACTGAGAAAATATGCGTTAAATATGACATCGTATATCACTTGTAAAAAAATAGTTTTATAAACTGAGAGAGTTTTTTGTATTTAATTTCATTATAAAGAAAAACCTCTCTCAAATTCATCCCAAGCTGGCTGGAATATGTGTCACAAAAGCATGTCTGGGATAGGAAATCATGAAAGTTGTAAAATAGGGCTCAAATTTTCCTTTGAATCTCCCAACCCATGACACATTTTTCAAATATGAGAGAGGTTTTTATTATTTGTTTTGTCCTCGAAAAAAACCTCTCGGGGATTTTCAAAATTCCTCTCTAGTTGGTCAAAAATCGATCTTGAAGTTGACCACTAAACCAATCATTTTCGCAGTGCGACTTGTAGCCTGTGTGCAGGAAAATCCGCTGCACGATGACATCCTCTGCGTGAAAAAATCCTATGCATGACAACATCACATGTGCTATGAAATCTACCACGCGACGAAATCGTCTACGTGACGAACTCCTCTGCGCGACGAAAATCCACTGCACGACATAATCCATTGCGCGATGAAGTGCTCTGCGCAACGTGTAGCAAATTTTGCAGCGCGCAGTTGCAAATGGAAATGGAAATAATAAATGAAAAAAATCCTTTTGAAACTAGCCCTTGGAGATGTTAGATGATGTCAGGCATAAAAACAATATGGGTGCTAATAGGAATGACTTTGAAAATTGTTGACAAACCTCTAACCTTAGCTATGAAAATCATGGTGCTTACAGAACTCACAATTACAAAGAAGTACAAAAGAACATGTTGAACTAAAAATTGTCAAGAGGAGCCAATTGGAATAGGTGGGTTTCCACAAATATCCACTTGGATCAATGATTGCAGAAGGTTCTCTTCCCTCAGGCTCACTACATGAATCTCCTTTCTCAACCCCAATCTTTTTCCTCTTGTACCATCTTCCACAACGCCTTACTCCAAACTTGTATTCTTCTTCTGATACAACTTCTTCGGTTCTCTGCATCCTCAGTACCTCCCTTCTTTCATTATTTCCTACCTTCAAATGATCCTATTTTCATCCCTCAGTTCCCCTATGTGCACAAATCCCCTTAACAATCATACTCCATTGTCATCACACACCTGTCGCACAACAACATATTTATCCACATACCCAACGATTTCATGAACCTTTCACACAAATTCTGTAATATAACCTCCCAATATATTATCCAACCATAAATCATCTTCCTTATTACTTACATAATTCAAGTTTCTTACCAACTCAGTAGTCCAGTTCCTCGATGTTATGGTTTGATACCTTCCAATATTCTCCACTAATATTTCTAACCACTCAGTCAAAATAATCAGAAATTCTCCAAAGAAAAACTCATGGAGTTATGTGTACACATACCTTTGCATCAATTGATTGTCTCTCATCCGAGGGTTTCTATTCTCTTTTCTTGGAAATTCTCCTTCCTTCCCTTCTATCCATTTTGATATCTCTTTCTTAGTCGACCTCCAAAACATTCACTCAATCACGGATTTTGGGTCCCAACAATGTAACCATTTTTTAACACGTAGTTGTAAGACCCTAGGTTCATGTTATTTCAACCAAAAAAACCCTTCAAACACCGACAATTTCGACATCACTTGCATGCAAGTGAAGTCTCACCTGAGGCATCTATTGGGGCTGTAGGAGCCAAGTTTCTACAATAATGAGGGAATGGGAGGTGATCATCTTATTCATTCTTACTTATTTGTCCTCTGTTCATTATCCTATATTTGTTCTTCCTTGGTTACTTAGTGAATTCAATTATATAGTAGAATTATACTGTAGATTGCGACATAAACAATTTACTGTAACATTCATAACTACTACACAATTATCATATAGTAGACAAATCTAGTCTAACATGCATAAAGAAAATATTCATGATCAATTACATTAAAAGGAAAGAGAACACAATAGTTAACGTGGGTCACCCAAATTTGGGCTACGTCCACAATGTTTGACTTATTTATTATTCTTTATGTAATCGTCTCAGGCTTGCGCACTGCACTTACAATAGATATATCATGCTATCTCTCTCTCCATCTTTCCTAGCTGCTATGTAGTGCAAGCCTCTCTCTACAACTCTCCTTATCCACTCAGACATAGAATTCCTCTCTCATATTCAATCTATTCTCTTACTCTCTTCACTCATTTTCAACAACCTATTCTACTCCACCCATTACTTATTTATACATGGACTATAGGGCTCAAAACCCTACTTTTCTTATCCCAAGAACCCTATTACAACTCATTCTGAATTACGAAAACTTGTGTTGACTCATCGTCTAGGCTTGCTTTTCCTTCTTTTACATCTGCGTGTTATTTTCGCACTCTCAACTGTCGTTCTTCTTGATTTTGCGTGTCTTTACACTTTTGGCATGATGAATTTCTCTCCTTCCTTTTCTTCCGCTTTATCTTCTCTTGATTTATTCTCTTGCATTATTCTATGCTAAGTATACTTTTACTGTGCACTTTCGATCTTGCATATGCCTTTACTGTGCACTACACTCCTTCCTTGTCTTCTTTCTTCTGTTTCTATGCATATCCTCCATACTTAGGATTTTCCTAAACATTGTTTCCAAAATTCCTTTCTGAAAGCTACCATGCCATCACCCCATACAAATATCAAAATTGAACCCATCACAACATGTCAAAGGCCTTCCAATACGTCCCAAAAGTATGATTGATAATATACCCATAAAAAATG
>SNQJ01S0008335.1:48893-67028 GCA_010110895.2 Picea sitchensis | reverse complement strand
TAACACGTTTCATTATTTTTTATATAAATGTCATAAAATTGTGTTCACTACTTTTTTTGTACTCTAACGTGTAGAGAGTATGTCATTTATTGCATCTTCACCACTTGTCCTTCATACTTTTTCCACAAAGGCCCTTAAAATTAAAATAGTCCGCAAGTCCGCTTGTCAATTTGTATATCACGAAACAACAAAAGTGCTCTTTGTAGGCCATGGAACAACATACGCCCAATTTTCAGTTCGCCATCTCCACAAAACATGATCCAAAAATTGCCTAAGTATCGAATCAGGGCTCTATGCATGTATGTAATGAGGGCTCCGTGCATTCTCTATAAAATCTCATCCCCATAATTTATAAAAGTACATATTTCATATATATAAAAGTAAATATCTACTTTAAAAAATTACATATTTGCTATGTATAATTTATGCTCTCCAGGAACCTATAATTTGATACATTTCAATTTCTTGTATCCACGAGCCCTGTTTTAGAGAAAACTAATTCAAGAATGCTATTTATTTGGTCCTTTTCTCCACCGCCCTATGTAACAAACATTGGCACTATATTTTTTGTGCTTTTGTCCACCACTGTATGTAAAACCTATGTAAAGAAAACTAATTCGTGAATGTTAAAATTTTGGGACACGAGCCTTTTAAAATTGAAGTAGTCCGTAGGTCCCATTGTCAATTTGTATATCACGGAACTCTCGGTGCTATTTGCAGCACATGGAACAACAAAAGCCCAATTTTTAGGTCCCCAGCCCGAGAACCCGCGATCCAAAAACTGACTAAGTATTGAATGAGGGTTTTGTCTATGCTCTAATTCGGGAATGGTCTCTAGGAACCTATAATTTCATAAATTTCAATTTCTTGTGTCGACGAGCCCCTGTTTTAAAGAATAATTTATGCTCTCCATGAACCTATAATTTGATACATTTCAATTTCATGTATCCACGAGCCCCTATTTTAGAGAAAACTAATTCGGGAATGCTATTTATTTGGTCATTTTCTCCACCGCCCTATGTAACATACATTGGCACTATATTCTTTGTGCTTTTGTCCACCACCGTATGTAAAACCTATGTAAAGAAAAATAATTTGTGAATGCTAAATTTTTGGGACACAAGCCCCTTAAAATTCAAATAGTCCGCAGGTCCCATTGACAATTTGTATATCACGAAACTCTCAGTGCTATTTGCAGGACATGGAACAACAAAAGCCTGATTTTTAGGTCCCTAGCCTGAGAACCCGCAATCCAAAAACTGGCTAAGTATCGAATGAGGGTTCCGTCCATGCTCTAATTCGGAAATGCTAGTTTTTTTTTGTGCTTTTATGTGTTCCTAGATTTTTATAGACAGTATGTATAGACAATTACGCATTTGCTATGTATAGTTTATGGTCTTAAAGAAAACTAATTCAGAAATGCTATTTATTTGGTCCTTTTGTCGACCGCCCTACGTACGAGACATTTGTACTATACTTTTTGTCCTTTTCTCCACCAGCGTATGTAAAACCTATGTAAAGAAAACTAATTCGCGAATGCTAAATTTTTTGAACACAAGCCTCTTAAAATTCAAACAGTCCGCGAGTCTGATTGTCAATTTGTATATTGTGAAACTGCCGGTGCTATTTGTAGGACATGGAACAACAAAATACCACTTTTCAGGTCCCCAACCCGAGAATCGGTGATCCAAAAACTAACTAAGTCAAGAACCCGCTCTTTTAAAGAAAACTAATTCGGGAACTCTATTTTTTTCATACTTATGTTCACCAGCCTATGTAACAGAAGTGAGTACTATTTTTTTTTCTTTTTTTGTCCACCAACATATGTAAAAAGGAAAACTAATTCGTGAATGCTAAACTTGTTCTAATTAATTATAAATGATTTTATTGATAGAAAAAATAAGTTATTGAGTTTATTATTTCAATTTGGTTATTCGACACGAGGCCCTTCAAATTCAAATACTCCGCAAGTCCAATTGTCAATATGTATATCACAAAAATCTAGGTGCTACTTGTAGGACACAGAACAATAAAAGCTCGCTTTTCAGGTCCCCAACACGAGAACCCGCGATCCAAAAACTAGCTAAGTCAAGAACCCACTCTTTTAAAGAAAACTAATCTAAGAATGCTATTTTTTTCATACCTATGTTCACCAGCCTATGTAACAACCTCAGTACTATTTTTTTTTCTTTTTTTGTCCACCAGCATATGTAAAAAGGAAAACTAATTTTGATAGAAAAATAAGTTATTGAGTTTATTATTTCAATTTGGTTATTCGACACGAGCCCCTTGAAATTCAAATACTCTGCAAGTCCGATTGTCAATATCTATATCATGGAACTGTAGGTGCTATTTGTAGACGACAGAATATCAAAAGCCCAATTTTCACCCCGCCAGTCAGGGAACCCGCGATCCAAAAATTCAAATAGTCCGCAAAACAACTTGTCAATTTGTATATTGCAGAACTCTCGGTGTTATTTGTAGGGAACGGAACAACAGAAGCCCAATTTTTATCCCGTAAACTCGACAAAACAGAATGAATCTTTCATGCATGCTCTATATATCTACTTAATCAAATTACATATTTGATTTTTGTAGGCCATGGAACAACATAAGCCTAATTTTCAGCCCAATTACATATTTCATTTTCATCCCGTCAGCCCGAGAACCCGCGATCCAAGAATTCAAATAGTTCGCAAGACCGCTTGTCAATTTGTATATCGTGGAAGTCTCGGTGCTATTTGTAGGCCACGAAACAACAAAAACCCAATTTTCAGCCCAACACCTCGACAACCCGGAATCAAGCTTTCATCCATGTACTTTATAAAATTACAGATTTCATATGTGTAATTTATGCTATCGAGGAACTCTTGATAAATTTCAATTTCTTTTGTATCCACCAGCCCTTGTTTTAAAGAAAACTAATTCGCGAATTAGTATGCCAATTTGTATGTCAAGTAGCATTCGCGAACCTATGTCAAATTTGCACCAAACACTTCTCCATGAACCTATGTAACAGACGTTACTACTATTTTTTTGTGGTTTTGCCTTGGGCCTTTAAAATTTTAATAGTCCGCAAGTCCGATTTTCAGTTTGTATATCGCAGAACTATCAGTGCTTTTTGTAGGGCATGGAAGAACATAAGCCCAATTTTGAGCCCAACATCCCGAGAACCCGCCATCCAAAAACTGGCCAAGTATTGAATGAGGACTCTGCTTTGTAATATTACATATTTTGTGTATAAATTATGCTGTCTAGGAACCTTTCATTTCATAAATTTCAATTTCTATTGTGTCCACGATCCCTTCTTTTAAACAAAATAAGCCAGGAATGCTAATTTTTTGTGTACTTTTTGTCAACAAACCTATGTAACAGACATTACCACTATTTTTTCCAGTTTTTTCCCACGTACCCATGTACTTCAACTTCCTGCCCACGTGTTTCATGACTTTAACTTCAACTCGCTCGAGGCAGAGAGCCATTACTCTCAGTGCGCCCTGCTCTGCCTTCACATCCTTTCGACGGACCTTGCTGGGCCTTTACTCTACGCATGCGGCCATTTAAAGAACCTCACGAGCTCCCCGACCTATTTCAATTGCTCCAATGGCTCCAAATGGCTTATTCTTTCCTGGTTTTTCTTCTCAGAGCTTGACCTCCTGCTCAGCCTTTTCATTCTCTGTTTTTTTCCTCTCCTGCTCTGTTGCTGGCGCATTTTCACTCTCCCACTATCAAGGAGATGCCCCGACTACGAGGGAAGTTGAAATGCATGTCAACCTGCCAGCCAAACCGACCCTGCCTAGTCCTCCGTTCCCTGCCTTCTCCCTCACTGCTATCCTCGTCCTCTTCGGCCACCTCGTCCTCGTCCCTGGCGCAGTCGACTCAAATTCCTGCTTCTCTCCCACCCCTTGCTGCATCCCTTGCCAATTGAATGGAGGGGCTGGACTTCTCAGGGCCGTCACTCAACTACAACCTAAGACCTTTACGCAATTCGACATATGTTTCACACCCAGGCCCTTTGGCTCCTCCCAACTTTCTGGCTACCCAGTCACTTCAGGACCAGCCTCACGATGCCCAATTTCAGATGGATGGTCCGGAAGCCAGTCAAAATTCACGACGACAACCCCAATCTCGAGCCGGTTCCAACGCTCACCTAGAATGCGAGTGACAAACATTCCTTGCACTAGTGCAAAGCCTGATATTTGACCTGCGTCGTGACATGTACGACCTTCAGTTTCGCCTAGAGACCCTGGACAACAAAGCCTCTCAACTCATGCAGTTTCTCTCTGCGTTACAGGGTTCTCATCACCTCCCACCAGAGACAGGCCAAGCAGCAACAGTCCAACCAACAACAACCTTTGCAGCAGTGTTGGCACATGAAACTTTGGTCCACGCAGAGGCAGACCGCGAGGAGCATAGGCTTCCATCACAGTGGGAGGACGTCCAGAAGGAAGAGCACGTGCCATCACAGACAGAGGATGCCATGCAACTGGACCAGACACCAGTCGAGGAGGAGCAACCTCCTCCTGGGGGACACGACATTTGGCTCCTTCTGCATGGCTATGTTTCCGCACTACAACCCATACCGATGATTTGTCTCTTGTCTTCCTCTGTTGTTTTCTCATGTGCATGTCGACCTTTCATGCATTTGTCCATGGTTTTTATAGTTATGCTGTCTACACTTTCCATAGTTATAACAACCACACTTACGGGCCAGAGTTTTGAACTCTTTTTGCATCAGTAGCAGTCTAGACTTCAATTATGAAGCGGTTCGACTGGCTGAGATGGTTCCCCCTTAGGGTAGCTCAATATTTACAACTTGAAACCATGAAAATTCTCTGTAGTCCTTCATTTTGATAGACTTTTATACAATCTTACTTATAACAAAAATTTATTGAATACAATTTAAATAATTGTTTATACTATTCATTAAGTAAAACATGTTATAACGTTATATAAATTGCTATAAATCTTCATACAATGTTATAATATTCTATAAATTAATTAGTCTCATGTACATGACGAAATTGTTGGGTGCAAAATTGACATAGTGGAAGTGTTTGGTGAAAAATGTATTTCACAGAAAACGACATGAAAAGTGTGAACCCGCGACTCCGTATTTGTTCGGTGCATTTCTATAAATTACTCTCATGTATATGACTGAATTGTTGCGTGCAAAATGTATATGATAAAAGTTTGGGTGCAAAATGTATTTCACGGGACAGGGTGGCCATAAAAAATGAAAAAAGTGAACCCCTACTTAGCCAACCCGCCGGATTACATTGATTATGCATTAAATATTTCATTTACTATCAAACTTAGATCCTAGGAACCTTCCTTCATGTACTAGACATTAATAAAAAGTTCAGTAATACCACAAAATAGTTCCGTTGTACATTTCATCTTTATTGATTTCATAGTAAATTTCATATTTCATAGGAAGGTTGTCTATATCGGTAATGTTTATTAAGAAACATTTTAAGATGATAAATTAGTTACATTGATAGGAAAATTAGACTGAGCTGTCATATCCAAATTTAATTGGTAAACGTACTGTCCTTAGTAGGCTAAAAGCTTGATCCAAATCTGGCAACCTTTTTGAGTGGATGGAGGGGTTATTTCTGAGTGAACCGGTCATGTAGTCTACTGTTCCAGAATATGAACGTATTATTAGAAGATGAACTTAGTGAACCAGTCATGTAGTTTACTGTTCCAGAATATAGTGAACCAGTCATGTAGTTTACTGTTCCAGAATATGAACGTATCATTAGAAGATGAACTTATCATTAGGAGACTGAAATTCTACAATTATATACTATACAGTTTGCTATGTAGTATTGAATGTTATATACAGTTTGCTACGTAGTATTAAATGTTTTTGTAGGCCTTCCTACTATGTATATATCACCTATCACTTGACTACCCCATAGCAAGCTGTATATTGCTGGCCAAAATGTGAAAACGTGTAAACGATTTTGTAGGGTGCAAGCACTATGAGCTGAAAAGTACCTAAAACGTCATCATCGTTCACATCTGGCGTTGGATAAATGAGAACATCTTTCTGATTTCCGTTTTGTTGTTTGTCCTCACTTACTGTAGGGATTGACCCAAATATTTATGCTGTGAAGACGACGAGGGTACGTAAGCGCCTGTCTTCCACCGGCGTTAAAATGAGAAATAACAGTGTCACGGTGGTCGAACTTGTAGAAGAACCAGATGAAGCCATATGGTTAATGTAAAAGAAACCCTTCATACATAGAAATTACTTACCAATGAATTTAAATTTAGTTGGTGAAATTCTAAAAAATGAACGTAGTTTCATTTTATTTTAACTTTGAATCTGATAATATTAACTTCAGATCGGTTTAAAACAAATCTGACCTTGCCATGTGCGTGTCCATTGATATCGAATATGTTTGAGAGAGCAGCATGCAGTAGGGATGATGCCAATCTCCATGCTGCTAACACATCCTGGCGTTACAGTAATATACACATTGTGTTTCAGAACGAAATTTAAGGCGGCATGTGCGGCATATTGGTTGGTTGCGTGGTTGCAGCTGTCGGGAATTTGGTTAAATTCTTGCGGGTAAAGAGTGGATATGCTTGCAAGTTGCTCCTGTACCCGATGATGTTGCAGTGAAATGATTTAAAATTTATGTTTCTTATATACAAACAAGATAAAAGAGAATTGGTAACTTGCTCAAATTTATTTGTACAAACAGAAGGCCAAAATTTAAATCCTATTGACTATCACTATAATTATCATATACTTAGCATATTTTCATAATCTCTTATAAAATTTCAGTTAAATCATCGAAGTTTTTTAATTTTTAAGATATGTCTTTAACATGGTTAGTTTATCTTTAACGTTATATGTGGTGGACCCACGCAATACCATGAAAGCCAAAGTACTATAGCACCAATTGTTTCTCATTCTCGGTGGGATGAGAAAACAATTCTTGTTTCTCATTCTCGGTGGGATGAGAAAACAATTCTCTTCATGTTATTTGAAACCGATACTTGAAATTGGCTTGGAGGTTTAAAAGCAAGTAGAGTAACTTCCACAGTGGAAAACAACCAACACAACATAGAAATATGGAGGGGAGTTTTAGTTCTAAGCATAGAAATATGGAGGGGAGTTTTAGTTCTAGTTTATGAGGCTTTTCTTAGCTCGTTGGGAAGAGGATTCATAAAAGAAAGTCATCAAAGGTCCCAAGAATCTGTTTTTGCAAAGGGGAAGACCATCGAATTCTAGAGCTTGAATGTCATAAGAATTTTGTCGACCTTGACAATGCAAGAAGACAAATGTTATACAAATTGCCAAGGTGTTCACATAGCGACATAAGATAGATATTGATTGAACAATTGGAGAGAAGGTTCCTCAGAAGCTACACCACTAGATTCTATATTATTGGATTCATATTGGAAAGCCAAGGAGCTTATAGCCAGGTACTATGATGAGGTGTAGGAGAGTAGAAACACTACTTTGAAAAAAACTGGGAAGGAACTTTGGTGGCTGAATGCAAACTACCACTTTCTCCTCCAAGCAATTCAAGGCTCCAAGAGGGTTTCTATTGGAGAAACCAATAGAAAAGGAGTGGAACATAAATATCATAGATCTCCTCCACCCTATTACACTAGATGTTGATGGTGCACACGTAGCTTTGGACTTGGGTTCACACTTCTACTTACTATTACTTTATTTTGTTTTTTAGTAGCTTTTCTAGAGATTAGAAACTAGTATATCAACAAAACTCTCTTTTCTGTTATGGTCTTGAAGTCAAATGGGCATTGATCATTTCTTTAGAAAGGTGAGAAATCAAATGAAAGAAAGAAAAGTTGTTTGGAGGTTGGAATGGAAGCTTGTTTGAAGGATAAGAGAAAATGCTTTGAAAGAAAAATGCTACGAAATTAGGGTTCTCCAATGATGATCCAGGTGGAAATCGGTGGCCAATCACCTATTCCACTGGCTCAAAACAAGGGTTTCCACCTTGGCATTTTTTTTACAACTTTTCGTGTCCTAAACTTTTGGGGCCGTTTTGAGGCCCTAAACAACATTTTTTTTTTGTTCGCCACAATCACACAATAGGTTTCAGCCAGAGTGTGATGGTAAAATTTGTAGTCTTCAGATAGACCTTTTAAACGAGTTATCGGTGCACCCCAAATGGAGATCATATGCAAAATTTATGTCATTGGGAAGTTGACGTACCAACTACCCCCATCGGGGCCCGCAAACCTTTTGGCATTTCATCTTCCAGGGTTAGGGTTTTGGATTGTATTTATGTTAAAAAGGCCTCTAGAGCCTCATTGTAAGCATCACCATCGCTTACAATGAGGCTATAGAGAATTTTTTAACATAAAGAAAATCCAAAACCCTAACCTCGGAAGATGAAACACCAAAAGGTTTGCGGGCCCGAGTGGGGGTAGTTGGTATGTCAAATTCCCAAGGGCGTAAATTTTGCATACAATCTTCGTTTGGGGTGCATGATAGCTCATTTGAAAGGTCTCTCCGAGGACTACACATTTTTCTGTCACACTCTAGATAAATCCTATAGTGTGACTGTGGCAGGCCCAAAAATAATGTTGTTTAGGGCCTCAAAACGACCCCAGAAGTTTAGGACCCAAAAAGATGTAGAAAAAATGCCAAGGTGAAAACCCATGTTTTGAGCTAGTGGAATAGGTGGTTGGACACCAATTTCTGCCTCAATCAAATGACTTGCATGTAAATACTGTAATTTCATTTTCTACATTCCCAGTGTGAAGCTCAAGCCCAAGGTCAACTTGTCAATCTGTATGGGTGCCTAAGGTGGGTTAGAATTATGTTGTGATTTTTATGTTTTCCATGGTGTATTTATGCATGTGAAATAATGAATAAAACGAAATACATAATAATGCAATATCCACCAAAAAGGTTGTTTGAGAAGTAATAAGAGGACCACCATGATACCATAGGGGGAAGAGGAAAGGAGGGCACACATGTGTGATATGACTTGATACATGTATTTCAAAGTACAACCTTCCTTACCCATGCTTCCTTACAAACATTTCCCATCAATATTTGTCTTGGATGGTCTTTTGGATGTTTCCCTTGCTTCTTGAGAAGAGTGCAATTGTTTTATGCAACTCTCTTGAGAGAAACTTAATACTCTCTTTAATTCATGGACCATTCTTATTCTCACCCATCCGAATTGGGAGAGCATCATCCACTCTCACATTTGAATGTTCTTCCTCTCTTTATTCATGGAAACTTATGTGTACCCATGGATATTTATGCTTGGAAATGGAAAGAGTATTCCCACAAAATTATTGTTGGTAAGAGCCTATGGGCCAGGGACTTTCTCTGAGAATTCAAAGAGGAAACATGATGGTAAATTGTAGTTGGAATGTTTACAATAGTGGAAACAAACATTATTAAAACCTACAACCCTATTAGTGCTTCTCATGGACTATTTTGGCCAAGTGTATCTTCCCCAAGTTGCTCCTAGTAGGAAAACAAAAGTTTGGATACCTTTTACTTGCATTAGAAGGGAAGAAGATCATTGAAGAATTGAGGAGCATGGAAATGCAAGATCTTCGTTATGTCGTGAAAGATAAGAAAGTGCTAAGGCTAATTGATTTCTGGATGAGGGCTTGGAGTGATTAGTAGTGAGCAAATTGGCCATGTTGTGAGAGAGATGGGTCAGTGAGATTAAAGACCTACAAGAACTTCCTTCACTATAGTGGTATCATGTTGTGGCTTGGGGTTGACTTTTCTATGGTTGGAACATATGAAGTCAAAATTATAATGTTATTAGAAGTAAAATTTAGCCACACAATGGACTATGACTAAAAGTAAAGTTACTTTGTAATTCTCTTCGCAAAAGAATTTATGTGAAGTGTGAAAATTATGAAAAATCCCCAGAAATCACTTTGGCTAATCTTGATTAAGTAATATTATCAATTATTTTATTGTTTGAGTCTTCTTAAGATGGAGTTTTAATCTTTTCAAGGTAACTAGTGCTCGAAAACAATTTAGTTTTGAAGGAAATATATAACTAAAAGAAATGTACAAGGTACATGAAAAGGAAGAATGCTAAAAATGCTAAAACAAAATGAGTCTATGCTCAAACAAAATGGAGGATGTCAAGGCCTGCTGGTACTAGATACCAAATCCTGGTGAGGTGGCTGAGAAGCAGGCTCCCTGTTAGAGTCATCGATCACTGTCAAGGGGTTGGTGCCCTTTCAGAAGATGTTATCCAGAGAGTAACTGGGGCCAAGGGGTCCTGGCTGCCTGATTCTGGGAGGAGCACAAGGGTTAGGAATCCCATCTCTTCTAACATCCAAGGTTGTGGGGAAGAAATTGATAGTGAAGTTCTTGTACTATTTTTTAAAAAGTTCAATCTCTATATTATATAAGATGTTTTAGGAATATGTCACAAAATTTTCAGAACATCGTTCTCTTAATTCACATTTCTTTGCACTTCTAGTATTGTACATTGATAACAATATCAATTGTCAATCATCTACTTTGGAAAAATGATTTTTACTTTGTCCGTGAATCACAGTGTTGTAATCCCTATCAAAACTTGATTCTTACTTTGTCCTAGAACCACAATGCTATGATTCATAGTATGTAAAAAAAAATTGTTGCTATTTGCACAGATATCATGTTCAATTTCTTTTGCTTCCTTTTTTAATACAGAACAAAACTTGGATTTCAATAGATAAATATTTTGTTTACGACAACTGTTAAAAATAATTACAAATGAATGTTTCTAGGAGAAGTATTCAATTGGCCATTATCCTCTCTGCTAAAACAATCCATGAGAGATATGGAATATGATCTCAGTTTCTTACAATATTTACTCCAATATTGACAACAAGTGCAACTGTTAGATCATAGAAAATGTCTGGATATGGCACCTGATTGATTTTTAAAGCTCAATATGTACTCAGTGTCTGTGATGCCTAAAACACATTCAGTTTTTCAACGTTTGGGGAGATAAGGTGCACCTGACAGATTTAGCATGAAGCACATGTGAAGCCAGGCTTCTTTTTATTCATGTACCTTGTTTTTATATTTGTGAGACAATTGGTCTGGAATCTAGCATTTTTACTTTACAATATACATTTAAGTCATTTAGGAAGGTTCTTACATGCACTAAACTTCTAGTGTTGCCCTTGCGGATGGCACTTTTTTGACATTCCTGATGCGGGAAAGAACTAATATAAGACTGGGACTGTTTTTCATTTTTTGCATCTATTTGTGCAGGTAAATCACCCTTGGTCATAGCTCGTGGTGGACTGTCAAGGATTTTTCCTGACCAAACCCAACCTGCTTATTTAGCGAAAATTAATAATNAAGAACTAATATAAGACTGGGACTGTTTTTCATTTTTTGCATCTATTTGTGCAGGTAAATCACCCTTGGTCATAGCTCGTGGTGGACTGTCAAGGATTTTTCCTGACCAAACCCAACCTGCTTATTTAGCGAAAATTAATAATAACTTGTATGAAGCTGTAATGTTCTGTGACTTGTATTATCACAATATGGGGTAGGCATATGCCAGTCAGATTTAAGATTGGATAATAGTACAAATGTTGGCTTCTTATACCCCAATCAGGGAAATTCTTATGTTGTCAATGACAAAAATATATCTGGATACTTTCCTATTGACTACACTGTTGATATCCTCCTCAACAATATTTCAGGTGAAGTGAAAGGACAGAGCAGGTTATGATTTTTCTTTAGGACTACTATAAACTTTTATGGCTGCATATTGTTCCTTTTGTTCCATCTTATCAAATGCCTTTCTGCATGGTACCAAAATTATGATAGAACCTTTTACCTACTCCCCATTCTGAGTAGGTTGTATGATAGAGCCTTTTATGGCCTAGCTCTTTATATATTCTTTTTGTCTTTCTGGCGACTTATAGAAAACAAATACCGAAGAACTGCCTGTCTTATTATGAATGATGTGTCTGCAAATCGCTTAGATGCATCTAGTGTTTTTCGGTACCAGTTCAAGTGCCTGCTGTTTGCATGCAGTAATGCCATAGCACATGTTAACTTTAAGTTTTAACCTTCTCTATGAGGCTCTCTTATAATATAATAAACAAAAACTATGTAGTGTGAGTCAAATATATATTATAGCCGATGGAGATTTAAACTAGGGAATCTCTACTTTCATAGTGAATTTCTTGATTTTGTTGAATTTAGGTGATTGAAAGAATTCTATTCTTCCATTTTTTTGCAGCAATGCAGTCATTCCATTCCCGCCCTTATAATTTTGAACGATATCTATTCATTGCTTACACCAAAAGATATAACAACAACTCAATATAATCCGACTGCATTTTGGTTGAACGTACATGTATATCTGTCTAATGTCCATCTCCACTGTTCCATTTCAATTTTCTATGGACTTGTAATTTTTTTCTAGAAAGTACCAAGATTCTTTAGTGGGTATTCTCTTTTGAATGATTTATGTAATGCTCTTTGTTTTGTTTCTTTTGATCGTCTTGAATACTTAATTTTTTCTTGATATATGTGGCAATATTCAATGTTTTTTGAGAAGCACAACCTAAGCATGTCATCATAAATTCAATGTTTTTTGAGAAGCACAACCTAAGCATGTCATCATATGTGATATCTCTATTGAAATATATGAATTTGAACTACATTTCTTCAACCGAGGTTGGGTTTTTAAAAGACATTGCACCACGTTTTAGAAGAACCAAGACAAAGATAATATTGATGCTCCTTGGCAAAGAATATGTGGACCCATCAACAAATGAAACATATGGTTCCCTTGTAAAATATTTAACGTTTGTGAAGACATTTGCTACTGGAATCACTGTTCCAAAGGATTACATTTGGTCTGTCGATTCAAAGTTATATCTACAATCACCTACAAGTCTTGTACAAGATGCACACTCTACAAGGATGGAAATATTTGCTGCTCAGTTTGCCAATGATGAATATGGCATGAGCTAAAATTAAAGCTATGATCCAATAAGGCAATATCTTCAGTATGTGGACAACAAGAATTTCACAGTTGATCGCATCCTAACTGATTCTCTGTAACAACATTAGAGGCAATAGGTATGGATTTATTGCTACCTAACCTATACCAACTTGTATAATCCCTTACCCATGCATGTCTATAATTCTTCTTATGTCTTTTAAGGCTAGAACGTTTTTATAGTGATAACTTATAAGTATATATCACTTTTCGAATAAATTTCTTTGTTGATCAAGATTCTTAGAACTATAAATTAATTGGACTTTTGTGGATTAATGACAATATAGCTTGCTATGCTCAAAGAAATGTTAGTACATCCTCCAAAGAAGGTGCATAGTTCACTCCATAACCTGCTTTCCTGTTAGTCATTGTTTACCCATTCTTTTTAGTCCTCTGATATAGTTCTAATTGAAATACAGAAAATCTAGAGTATTGTACATGTTCGGATAAAACGGATGAAGTAGAGCTTCAAAGTTCGGTAGAGAAATCTATTAAGCATATCAATCCTTTCGACATCACACTAATGGACTATACAAGTTATGTCGACACATCTACAATACCTGGTCACTACGTGCTATATTAGGAACTTCGCTTCAACAATAAAGAAGTTGCAGGTGCAGTTCCTTTCTCAGTTTTTGAAGATTGATGTCTCACTATAGAAGAATCCCTGAATTATATCTATCGACAAGGAAGAGGGGCCAATAAGTCCATCACCCCCTAGAAATTAGGGTAGTTGAAGAGAGAACATTTGACCAATTGATGGATCGTGCTATCTGCCAAAATGCATCAATGAACCAATACAAAGCACCCCGATGCATGGAAAGCACTTCCATGGTAGAGATACTAAATTCCAGGGTCATCCATTCCTACTTCAGCTCGCGGTCACCAATGTGGGTTACTGGAAGTGCAGTGTCCAAATCAGTGGGTTCTTGATGCAAGAAATATGTGTAACATAAACTTATGTTATTCTAATTAGGCCACTCACAATGAATTCTTGCACATGGTTCATGTGGCCACTATCCTCTGACTTGGCATACCACTGCAGGGTTGTAAGTATTGCAGAGAGTTTTTGGGTGGATAGTTTCATCTCTCAATCAGTGAGAGAGTTTTTCCAACCGTCAACGTGATACTGTGTGAAGGACTTCTTTTCTATGTTTGTTAATACATGTTTTTTCTATGAAAAGACGACTCCTCCATGTGTGAGGGAGTTCTGGAAGGAGTAAAGTTTGGTGCTCTTTTTGGTCACGCAAAATGTTGTTAATTTAGAAAATATGTTTAAATTTGTTTTGAACCATAAATTTGTGCTTTTAGGCCTGCTATTGATATTATCACCAGATTCATATAAGACTGTAGAGAGCATATTTTAGTTTTTTTTCAAGGAAGGAAGTACTATGAATCTAACCAAGTCCTTTATGCCTCTTGATAGGAAGGTGCCGCAATAAATACCTTTCTTTGCTCCACATGATGCTCACATCAGTTAATACAATGAAAATGCTTTCACTCTCTTAAGTGATTTGTATGATCGATATTTTTCACTAATTAGAATGTTAAATAAATTAGGATAAAATATTTTTATTTAAATTTATGGAAGATCTTGTAAGATTGAGAGGATTAAGGATGACAAAATATGCTTATTGGGTCTTAACATGTTTTTATTGTAATTGTATTTTTTATTTTGGTGTTAAACGAAACAAGTTATGTAGGCTACTCAAATATTCATATTGAATTAAATTTTGTCATTCTTTCTGCACAGAACAATTTATAATTACATGTTTTTCATCTTCAATTTCTTATAATTTGCAAAGTAAGCATAGATTTCTTCTCTATTTATTTTCTCCATCGCCTTGTTTTAATTACTAGGTGATGACAAGTAAATATTTTTTATGCACATAAATTTTCTCTTGGAGGTATACTAGTTTTGTGTAGGAAATCAAGAGTTGATGTCACATTCACATAATATTGATTTACCCTACCACAACTTCTCTATTACGCTTTTGGGTACCAAGTCTCTAATAGCCAATGATTCATCCACAAAAATTCTTCTTCAACATTCCAGTTTCAAATCAAGCTCTTCCCATCTTGGTATCAACCCTATGTTGAGATGCAATATTTTCTTACATCTATCATCTATTCATACACATATGTTTTATTATAGTAATATATGTTATAAATTGGAACAATTATTCTCTTTGTAAAAGTGATATACATGTTTATGCTAACATCATAGAGTAAGCGATTTGTATTTTTACACTTAGTTTCTCTACTAAGGACCCTTTCTAGGGTGGAACCATAAAGTTGGGTTGCACTTTTTGGCAAGCAGGGCATGTCGAAATGGTCTATGCACACCCTCGTTTAAGATAAAACCTCGATCAAGCGCTTAAAACCATGATTGAGAGTTTAAATAAACAATCACATCAATTGAGGGCTTTGATCAAGGTGGAAGTGAAATCCCTCCATCTCTTCCAAGAATGGTGAAAAACATGATTCTAGTGGATTTGTCATTGAATCCTCTATCCAATGGCATATCATTTTTATATTTTCAATTTCATAAGATATGTTTAATTTATTTTTTTCTAAGACTAATACTTCAATTTTTTCTTACAATTATGAAAGCTTTCAAAGAAAAGCCAAAAGCATAAAATCTACCCAACCAAAAAATTATTAAAAATATGTGCATTCTCCATGGATGTTTCATTTTCAAAAGGGTATCTTTGTTTTTTCACTTTTGTAAACAAGAAAATGAAAATTGTTGGGAACACAAAGGTGTATAAAATGAAATTTAAATATTAATTTGTGGGCTTCAAAAAACAATAAAAGATATAATTTTGAGAAAAAAAAAGAGGGCTATATTAACTTGTTAAATTTTCCACAAGTTTGCAAGGAAGAACATATATTGAATACAAATTTTACACATTAAGTGACATTAGTATTTAGAAAATGAATATAGTTAGAAAGATAACACAGTTCCCTACAAATTATGTTTTTACTACACTTCAAAATTTACAAGCCTCAATGGCTTGAATTTAAATAATATGTAAAATGTTAAATTTTCATAGCCACATTTCACTAAAAAGTGGGGAATGTCTTCATGGATTCACTCCCTATATTGTTTTGAATTTCTTGCAATATTCTTTGGATATGTCCAAAGCCAACAACCATTAGAAATGGTTGTTTACACTAATGTTTTGAAGAGTAGCATCTTCAATTTCCAACTCCATAGCTATATTTTTCTTCATTTATTCTACATTTATTAGAGGACCTTCATGCCCCCTATTATTTGTGAATCCTTTTTTTCTCTTTAACATCAAGGAAGTCATTTGGTTGTTCTGTACTCTGTTGCGTGTTTATGTTGTAGGCTATATCTATGATGAATGCCCTCCAATTCTAGTGAGAATACACATATTTGGTTTTGGTTTCACAATTGAGAGTAGTTTATAACATACCTAATTTGTTATTAGTCATAATAATCTTCGCTTTTTAGTATTCCTGATGTAATGTCTAGTGGCTTGAGAGCAAAAAAAACATGACTGCAATTTTGTGTGAAACCCAATCTTTTTTAGTCCTTGTGTCATATGAAAACATAAATCTTTTTTAGTCCTTGTGTCATATGAAAACATAGATGTGTTACCCTTAAACAATAAATCAAGTT
The DNA here is from genome assembly GCA_010110895.2 of Picea sitchensis. NCBI lineage: Eukaryota > Viridiplantae > Streptophyta > Pinopsida > Pinales > Pinaceae > Picea > Picea sitchensis. The sequence continues at coordinate 50,378 of SNQJ01S0008335.1, read as the reverse complement.
GGAATTTTCTTTGTTTAGTACTTTGGAAAAGTCTATAAGATATTTTAACCTTAAATCTGGAGTCTCAAGGGTCTTTAAATGATGATTTGTGCTTCAATCTTTCTTCTTCCCCTGTGACAAATGTACATTGTAAACTTTATTTTCCATACTTCAACTCTCTTTACACAATTCATCATCCAACTGTTCCCAAAACCAATAATTATCTGGCTTATGCAAACGCAAAGCTTATTTAAAAATAATAAAAATTTATAATGGTCATAAAATGATGGATCTTCCATGATTTAAAAGGAACATATTTCAAATTTCAAGAGTATCTTCTTACAAAAATGAGGTAGGACTTATGACGGTTTTTACTATATTTCAGTTTTGAACGTTAAAGCAAGACTGATTTCAACTAATATAATACCAACAAAGTCCGTTAAAACAACAATGTGACCCCTTTCCCAAGGCTAACTCTCCACTCGGTAGAATTCTACATCTGCTAAAACAAAATGAATATATGAAGTAGATCAACAACAAATCAACTATAATTAATAGGCGCTTGCATAAACAAAAGTGAACGACTCTCTCTTTTTCCCTCGGGCTAGACTTTCAGCTTTGATCCTTTATCCTTATCAGGCTTGTTCAAAACCATCTTTAATAGGCCTCTTAATGTGATTTCTCTTTCTAAGTTTATAACTTTATACTTCAAATTACGAGCACAATTTTCATGAACATTAAACGAGGGTCGAAATGAATCCTTTTCCTAATGTTTGAGGCTGTAACAGGGTCCAATGGTTGTAGCAAGGAAGAAAAAAAACAAGTTGAGAATCTATGTTGATTTTTTTTTTTCTATATATAGACTCAAAATCATGTATTCTTTACCTTGCAACAATCATAGACAAAGGTAGAAATTTTTCCACACTTAGTCATCTAAGAAATCTACTTATTCATATATTGTTTCACTAGGTAGAGTCAATATTGGAGAATCATATCAGCATAAGACATATTTTTTCCATCATTGCATTGTTTTTTTATGCATCAAAACATTGCTTGGAATAAGATAGCCTCAGATAGTTTTCAGCATGATTATGACCACGATTTTTGTTGGCACCATTCATGAGTTCTTTGGAGACTTACTTGGATGACCAGATGTTGTAAAATATCCTCAAATACCATATATGTCATTTGAGGCTGATGATCCAATGTTACAAAGAATGTGGTGTTTCCCTTGATACAAAGAAATGTCAGTCCCACAAATGATTAGCACCAGGTGCATCACACCTCACTTAACGATGCACATATCCCCTCGAATCTCGTTGTATGGAGTTTGCTTAATACATGAGCCACCCCAAATCTACTTTAGGATGACATGAAGATCCTCCATATTATCCTTTTAATGATTCATAGATGTTAAAGCTATCCATTCAATGTCCCTTCCATGATCTAAATGCATGACTTTGTCCTCCTATTTGATGTTTAGTGGTATGGTATTAAGATTTATTT
>SNQJ01S0008335.1:33441-45230 GCA_010110895.2 Picea sitchensis | reverse complement strand
TATGATTCCAAATCCGCCTCCAAAATTTCACCATCCCACTTTCCTCTTGCTCTTGTCTATGTACTAGTATCCAACCATAAATATTTAGTGTAATGATAATGAAGGAGGATGTGATGACATGCTTTCAATATTTCCATGATAAAGAAAACACAATCTAAGGCCCTACCATGATCCACCCATGATCACTTCAGTAGATTATCCCAAGTCAATAGCTTATTTTTCAGTGTAAACCATTCAAAGATTTTGGATTTTAACGGTTCTTGTATTTTCCCTAAATGCCACTAATCCTCTTCCTAGATTTCTTTGGTTTTTTTATATCCCCTTTTTGTACCAAGTGATACCATAGTCTCGCAAAAGAATGGTTTAGAGAATATACATGTAGGATTCATGCTACTTCCAAATTGTTTTGTAACCCTAAATTGATTTTTTTTTCTAGCCTATTATTTACCAATTTACTTGGTCTTTGTTATATACATATGCAAAGTAAAATACGTTCCTTTCATGTAGATTGTCTCTAAGTTGTGATAAACTATATGCCTACATTCCCTAGTCTATTCCTAGTCATTGAACTTCCAACCCGACGAGATCAACGCCATTGGTGAATTGTGGGCTGTGAACTAGCACGTCCGCTAATTTCACCTTCGCGCTCTGCAATGATTCCCCACCATCGATCGTGGTTCACACATCGACGGTTCACAGTGATTGTGGGTCCAATTTTCGCAATTTGGGAAGTGCTCGCGCGACTCTGATCTAATCCTGGCCGTTGATCTTCCAACTCGACGAGATCAATGATGTTGGTGAATTGTGGGCTGTGAACTAGCACGTCCGCTAATTTCACCTTCCCACTCCACAATGACTCCCAACCATCGATTTAATCGAGCGATTGGTGTTTACTTCATTAACTCTAGTGGTATTTGAGTCGATATGACAACTGTGACGACTTCTCCTCCCGGTAAACAACTCACATTCATCTCTGTTGTCAGGTTCTTAAGTCATCTACGACTCTTGTTACTCCGGTAGTCATATAAGGTTTGTTAGAATCTATACCATTCGATTCTCTATTATTGGATTGATATTGGAAAACCAAGGAGGTGTAGGAGAGTAGAAACACTACTTTGAAGGAAACTGGGGAGGAACTTAGGTGGCTGAATGCAAAGTACCACTTTCTCTTCCAAGCAATTCAAGGCTCCAAGAGGGTTTCTATTGGAGAAACCACCACAAAAGGAGTGGAACATAAATTGCATAGATCTCCTCCACCCTATTACACTAGATGTTCATGATGCACACGTAGCTTTGGACTTGGGTTTAGACTTCTACTTACTATTACTTTATTTTTTTTTAGTAGCTCGTCTAAATATTAGAAACTAGTATATCAACTAAAATCTATTTTTTTTCCTATGGTCTACAAGTTAAATTGGCATAGATCATTTATTTAGAAAGGTGAGAAATCAAATGGAAGAAATAAAAAATGTTTGGAAGTTGGAATGGAAGCATGTTTGAAGGATAAGAGAGGATGCTTTGAAAGAAAAATGCTAAGAAATTAGGGTTCTCCAATGACTTGCATGTAAATAATGTAATTGCATTGTCTATATTTCTAGTGTGAAGCTCACTTTCCCAAGGTCAACTTGCCAATCTAAATGAGTGCCTAAGGTAGGCTAGAATTATGTTGTGATTTTTATGTTTTCCATGGTGTATTTATGCATGTGAAAGAATGAATAAAAATAAATACATAATAATGAAATATCCACCAAAAAGGTTTTTTGCGAAGTAATAAAAGGACCATCATGATACCAAGGNGGCTAGAATTATGTTGTGATTTTTATGTTTTCCATGGTGTATTTATGCATGTGAAAGAATGAATAAAAATAAATACATAATAATGAAATATCCACCAAAAAGGTTTTTTGCGAAGTAATAAAAGGACCATCATGATACCAAGGGGGAAGAGGAAAGGAGGGCCTACATGGGTGATATGACTCGACACTTTTCATTCAATGTAAAACCTTCCTTACCCATGCTTCCTTACAAACATTTCCCATCAATATTTGACTTGGATGTTTTTTTTGGATGTTTCTCCTTTCTTTTTGAGAAGAGTGCACTTGTTTTATGCAACTCTTGGGAGAAAATTATTACTCTCTTTTATTCATGTATCATTCTTATTCTTACCCATTCGAATTGGGAGAGCATCATCCACTCTCCCATTATAATGTTCTTCCTCTCTTTGTTCATTGAAACTTGTGTAAACCCATGGCTCTTTATGCTTGGAAATGAAAAGAGCATTCCCACGAAATTATTGTTGGAAAGAGCCTATGGGGGTTAGGGACTTGCTCTGAGAATTGAAAGAAGAAACAAAATGGTAAATTGTAGTTGGAATGTTTACAATAGTGGAAACAAACACTATTAAAACCTACAACCATATTAGTGCTTCTCATGGACTCTTTTGGCAAGCGTATCTTCCCCAAGTTGCTCCTAGTAGGAAAACAAAAGTTTGGATACCTTTTGCTTGCACTAGAAGGGAAGAAGATCATTGAAGAATTGTGGAGCACGAAAATGCAAGATCTTCCTTATGTTGTGAAAGAGAAGAAAGCGCTAAGGCTGACTGATTTCTCGATGAGGGCTTGGAGTGTTTAGTAGTGAACAAATTAGTCATGTTGTGAGAGAGATGGGTCACACTCAGTGAGATTAAAGCCCTACAAGAACTTCCTTCACTCTAGGGGTATCATGTTATGGCGTGGGATTGTAATCCATAAATGATTTTTATGGTTGGACACTAAACACCACAACAAGTTTGGTAAATTTACACTTAGTTACAAATAATTTGTAATCTACTCTATAATTTATGTTAATTTAATTAGGAAAAAATAATTTTAAATATATATAATTATTTCGATGCAATGTGCATATGAAATCAAAATTATAATGTTATTAGAAGTAAAATTTAGATACACAATATACTATAACTAAAAGTAAAGTTACTTTGTAATTCTCTTCACAAAACAAATTATGTGGATTGTGAAAATTATGAAAAATCCCCAGAAATCACATTGGCTAATCTTGCTTAAGTAATATTATCAATTATTTTATTATTGACATTCCCCATTTGTGTAAACATTCAGACAAAACACTGTTGCTGTATGTTGCTGTAGCCGATGACAAATCCCCTCTGGAAAATGATATGATGAAACTTTCTGCACGGGAAAATGCGTCCATGGTTGGGAGGACGCCTGGAAACCACCAATTCTTTGTTCATATGACTTTCTTACATAAACAATATGGAGAGTTCTGAGCTCGACAAGAAAATTCTGTCCAGAGAGTTCCAGGATCACTGTGTTGTTTGGGATTATAATTGTAAGGCGGTACAGCTTTGATACTTCAACAAAGCTTCACGCAATTTTTGTAAACATTTATAATAAGAAAATAAGGTCCTGTTTTTGTCTTTTAGCAAGAAATCACGGGATTCGCTATTGATCAGATCAAGGAGCTGCTAAAATGGAAAAAGAAAACAAAGTATATCGATTTTCGACATTAATGATTATATATCATTTACATGAAGGAAAATTTAGATCATTTTTGTGCAGAGAGCCGTCAAACAGATTTTGATGGCTATCCAGCAAACAACAGTCTCCCTTTTTTCGGTCGAAGACACTAGTTCTCGACAATATTTGCATTTCCTTGTAATATAGCTCTGCAATAATTTTTTTTAATTTTTTTTAAGTTTGATCTTAAAATTTGGTTTATATTTTTTTAACCTTGTTATGAAAAAGCTAATTCAGTAAGCCATTACAACAATATACTTATTCATGTCATTTTTAAGAGAACTAATCCCATTGAAGAGAATAACATTCATTCATGTCAACCATCCAACCTATACCTTTAAATTTAAATTTAAATGTAATTTTTAACTATACTCATATTTAAACTTCATATCAACATTATCAATATTTTCAAATATAAAGGGATTTTAAAATTTTATTTATTTGAATGTTTAAAGCAGTTGTTTCCCATTATGCTACTTTTTTCTTTTCTTTAGTCATTTGTGTTATTAATGGTCCATATTTATGTATTATAATAGGTCTATTCATGTTATTGATGATCACCAACACTTATCAACATTTTCAAATATAAAGGGATTTTAAAATTTTATTTATTTGAATGTTTAAAGTAGTTGTTTTCCATTATGCTACTTTTTACTTTTCTTTAGTCATTTGTGTTATTAATGGTCCATATTTATGTATTATAATAGGTCTATTTATGTTATTGATGACCTTCATGATTATTGTTTCTCATAATAGTATGTGTGGTGATATGCACCAATCTTAGCTATTGATTTTTCTTTCTTCAATTGTTCACCAAGTTGTTCCTTTAATAAATTAAACAGTGTTCCATAGATTCTTATTGCATTTTATATCCATTATAGGGGATTTTCTTTGGGTGTAGGCTCCTTCTTCATAATTGATCTTTTGCTCCCGGAAATTGATCCACAATATGCAAGGATTTCTCTACGATATCCCAAGGGAAATCACTAACATCCACCTATAATAGTAACGGGGTAGTTAAGGCCCATGAATGAATGAAAAAATGCAAAACATATACCATGCATTGTGCCCTCTTCCCTCCCTCCCTTTCTATTCAACCTTGGGATCTTCATCTAATGTGTCTATAGGTTCAAGAATAATATTTCCACCATTCCGAATGAGCCCATCCAAGGAACAAGGATATCCAATAATAATATTTCCACCATCCATATCTTATATCATGAAATATGAAATCAAAACTTATTTATCCATATTAACATTGGAATCTTAAAAAAATTGAACATTCTCATTCTCAACCTATTTTCTCTAGATATGCTTCAATGGACTTGCAATATTTTAACCAAGTCAATATATCGATGAAATCATGCTTGTTGTTATGATATTTATAGAAATAATAACCTTGTCTTGTTGAAGACATCCATAAACCTATAGTGGGAAGTTATCATGTGTTCTTTGTATCCTTCTTCATGCTTTGAGACCACCGTTTAAAAATATTTTTCATATTCTTCTTTTATAAGTCTAAACATCTCCTTAAAGTACTCATATTCTTCTTTTATAAGTCTAAACATCTCCTTAAAGTACATTGATGGACCCAATATGGTCACATCATTCGTAAAATTAAGGTACATAAAGTGTTTCCAAGACTGTTAATATTTGGACTTACTACCTTTTATGTATTCTTCAATACTATGACCCTTATATTTATTGTAAAATACATCTTCCTTAGAAAAACCTAAAAACAGAACTAGAGTTTTGATGAAATAGATTTCTTTTTAATGGCTCCTTTATGCAAAGAGGGTTTGGAGGCTACGATTTTAAAATGTTTACATAACTTCCTCAATATTAATTAGAATCATTATTATTATCCCAATATAGAAATGGCATGGCCATTCCACTTCTAATAGCATTGGTCTTGCTATAATCTGGATCACAAACATAAATATAATCACACCAAAATTATCACGAGGGTTTTGAGGTCTCAACGTGAAACAGTGTAAGTTTTGCAATATTTCGCAAAATTATTATTATGAACCTAATAAAAATGCACATCCACTATGATTCTAATGGAACTGGTCCAACGTTAACCTAATTCATAAACAAAGGGATGATTGTATTGCAATAATTTTCCTTGAGGGTTTTGAGTCGCAACGTAAAATAGTTGTAACTACTGCAATACTTCTCATAGTCTCTATTATGACCTCGATTTTGAAATGGCATGAGAACTATTCCTCTAATGGTGGTGGTCTAGCTACAATTTGGTGCATAAACATAAATAAAAGTTCACTGCAAGAATTTCCCACTAGGGTCTTGAGTTTCATTAACTCTACGCAAATTCTCAGGAACTCTCTTAGAGTACTTAACTTGCCAAGATATTTATTTGTCATAGTACGATCACAGACATGAGGTGCAAATGTTGTTGATGCTACCCAATCCAGTCCTAGTATCTCTTTTCTTTCCCTCTGATACGTCTACTTCTTTTGTCCAGGGTCGAATGTTAGCATAGGTCGTGTTGACTTCCTTACCCACTGCTCATCATGTTTCCCTCCATTCATCACATCATCCTCTGTTCAAATTCCTTTGTGCATAACAACTACTATTCTAGGTCCTTCATTGCACTTTTCAGCTGATATTTTTTGTACATTCTGATTTGGGTTCTGGTTCTGATTTCCTCTTTCATGACATTTTACAAGTAGTTGAGGACAATATTTTTTCACATGGTCCAATGCTCTACAATATGTGCATGTTGTATAAGGGTTCAGGAAGTCACTAGCTAAGTTCCTTGATTGATTACAATTGTAACATATTATCAGTCCTCTACCTCCTTTTCCAAAATTTCCTCTACCTCAACCTCTACCAAAATTTCCTCTATTTCTTGGATTAAATCCTTTTTGATTATTATACCATGGACCACCTCCTTCTTTCACAACATTCTCCTCTTGAATCATATACATATCTGAAGTGAGCTCTCTCATCAAATTGAAGGCATGACAATCCTTCTCTTCATGTCCAACTGACTTGCAGAAGTTGCAAACTAATTTCCTTGGTGTACTTTGATATTTCTTCAGTAATGTACATTCAGTGGGATGATGACCCCATTTCTTACATATCTCATAGTATCATCCTCCTAGTAATGGATTCGGTGCTCTAGTCGCCAAATATTATGCAAATGTTGTGCATTTGTCCTTATGGTGGCCTTCACTCCTACAATTAGTACACCATATTTGTTCTCGTTTCTCCTTCCCTTTTGTAAGCTTTTCCAGTTGAATTGTCAAGGAAACCAATTGTGTCTATACTTGGGCCATCCCTCCATTGTCTCCTATAGGGGTATGCTTCCAATTTCATTGCAATCTGCAAAGCTTTTAAGCTGCGACACAACCTTCTGTTGAATCAACGACCTACAAATGTGTGGTAGAAGTCTTGTAATAAACCATTCTTTGTTATGTTGATCAACGATTTGGAATTCCAATCTACCCATCAGATCTTTAAAACGTTGGTCATAATCCCAGATTGATTTAGTTTGTGCCTGTTTGATTTCCTTCAACTCTGTAATGTACCGCGACTCAGACTTTAGCTTCTTGAAATCTTTCAACAATGCTTGTCTAATTTTTGCGAACATCCTAGCTTGTCCCGTAGGCATGGTACTCTGCAGTTTCATGTACCATACTAATGAGAAACCTCTAAATGTTGTTTTCAATAGCACAATATTTATGACCTCATTGTGGACATTCTTTGCAACCCAAATTATCTCATAGAAAAATAGATGTTGTTTTGGGTCCTTTAACCCAAATCCCTAAAACTTGAGAAGTCTAAGGATGTGATATACCCATGCCATGTTGCTTTGTGTAGAACCCACCCTAGGCAATGTTGATTGAATATGAGTCTACACATTGCTTCCAATGATTTGGCTACTGCTACTCTGTCCGCCGTCGCTAACTATGAGTGCTTTTGAAAAATACTCGAATGTGATTTATGATCTAGGTGATTCACATAGGGTCGTGGAATCGACACATGATCCTTTATGAATAAGACTTACCAACTCTTCTATTATAGGACTGAACTAAGAATTCTCTTCCTCTCCTTCTATGTACGATATTTCTACAATCTCGACGATTGATCCTGATTTAGGAGCGGAATGAGATGATTAACAGATTGAATATAATAAACATAGAGATATGGAGAACAACATAGATATCCAGTGAAAAATATATTCTATTAAATAAATGATGTAGGATGAACTGTAAAACTACAGAACTGAAACAACTTGCTCAAATGGTGGTAGTTATCTCTGAGAAGAGATGTGGCTGCTACGCGCATCCGTATGAGCAATTTGTTTTTTATTACAATGAGGCTCCAGAGGCCTTTTTAACATTACTCATGAATTCCAAAACCCTAGACATCCAAAAACCTAACCCTAGGAGGTGAAAATCCAAAATCCATGTGGGCCCCTATGGGTAAGTTGGTACCTCAACTTCTCAGGGTTGTAAATTTTTCATACGACCTCTGTTTTAGGTGTGTGACAACCCATTGGAAAGGTATTTTCAATAAATACACATTATGCCATCAAACTCTAACTTTTTCTACAGTTTGACAATGACGAGATAAAAAAACACTATTTATGGCCCCAAAACGACCCTGTAAGTACAAAAAGATGTCTTGACATGAAAACATCCAAAATAATCCAGTTGGATGTAACTGACCTCCTCTTTACAATCACCAACCTCTTAACAAGTGAATTTTTTTTTGTGTGTGTGTGCGTGTTTGTACAAGGGTAATAAACACATTCGACTCAGTGTCGCCACCCGACGGCGAATAAGACACATACAACGACAAACACAACATGACGACCTAAGATGCACATCAAGTATCTGCATGCATTAAACGACAATCAATCAACTATAAGTAAGACTGACTACCCGCCCTTCCTACCCTACAATGGTTAGGACCTCTAAGACACATAAGCAATGCTCAAGCCCAGGTTCCCATCGATTTTAAACATTTAAGGTCTCAGGGCTGACGACTGTTCTGAGGAACATGGAGGTGTCTACATCCCACCCGACACAAGCAGACCAAGCAATAAAATGATTACAACCAAGTACAACAATAATTAATGAACAACCACGACCTCTACGAAAAGCGCAAATCCGAAGGACTTCGACAACAACCAACCATCATTAGGACAAGGCATTATCCACGACTCAATTAACATTAAATACTGATCCGTTACTCCCTTTAATTTCCATTAGTTTACGAGTTGCCAAATCTACCCTTAAAAATAATGTAAAATCAATTAATTGCAATTCCCCATTACTAAATCATAAAAATTTATGGTACTTGGTTCAAAGGACCTTACATTTTATATGTCATCGAAGACCATAAAATTACAATAACATTTCAATAAAATAACGATGACAATACTTTTTATATGTTATCTAACACTACATTACTCTCTATTTTATATTGAAAAACATTACTCTTACATATTCAAAACAATATATTACAATGACGTTACCTTTACATATTACAATAACAATATAAAATTACAGTAACAATGCTTTTACACATTACTATACCAATTTAAGTCATCAATAACAATAAAATTTCAATATCTTTTCCAATAAAATAAGAATATCTTTACATTTTATGTTACACTAACATTGCGAGTAAATAACATAACATATTACTGTTGATAGGTTATCTAACACTAATATTACATTCTAATTTTTTTTTGCGAGTAAAAATCATACAATCAAATGTGACAATGTAGAGAAGGAAGAAATAACCTTTAAGGATGGAAACACAAGTTATAGCTACTTCGAGGAAAAGGGATAGATCAACTATCAATTTACAAGCAATACATAATGGAATCCGCTCAAGAGTACTTCAGTTTAATTTAAGGCTTTATTTCCATTGCGTCCAAGCCTCTCGGCATTACCTTCTTTAATGATTTAACTTTGCCCTCTATCTCTAGTGCACCCCTCTGTTGGATTTCCTGTATTCCACATGACTGATACAGATTGTCCACGTCAAAACAAAAGTAGTGGCCACGTGCATAATACGCACATATGTGCAGCTGCAGCATATATCTGGCAGATGCTTTCACCAGATGGTAACATAGCACGATGCTAGCTCATTCACAGTATAGATTATGAACCATCATTTATTAACTCAATGTTGTTCCCTATTGATGTGATTGAAGGCTTTTTTGCAGGTAATAGGAACATAAGTTAGATCTTTTGTAACAGACATTAAACCCTGTATCCAAAAGATGACATAAGGGGTTCCTCCTACTGGGGTTCTAGATAGACGTTAAAGATGGTAGTAATTTTAAAGGTAAGCATTCTGTCGAATGGTGGCTTCCCTATAATGAAAACTCTTATTCATGAAAAGGTCACTGCAACAACAGAAGAAAGAAGAACTACCAGATTACCACTCGAGGCTTATGTTATATACAATCAGATCTCACTGGGCATCGTATAAGGAAACAGTCATTTTGCAACATACCGTTATGCCTAAAGGTTCAACCATGCAGGGCAATTGCCCAAACTAAAGCGAATGCAAGTGGGATAATGGACTTCCGGATATTTATCCATATCCCAAATTAATCTTCTGTAACCGTATTTATTTCCCAGCACTGATAATTACATACATAGTAAGTACTTAAATGCAGGTCTTTTGTGAAAGGGTTTGTGCTCTTAGTCATAACTCTTGTACATGCAATGTGGTGGCCCTAAAACCATGGTAAACCGAACAAAAAATTACTAATCTAGGAATGCTGAGAGGACAATGAGTACGCTGTGATTTCCTCACTAAAGTTTTCTGAGTGTGCTATTTCAATAAAATTTTTAGAAACGTTACTGGTGGTGATTGCGTTGATCAGGCGCTAAAATGCACCCGGTTACAGGACACAGAACCCTTAACTGAAGGGTCCAACTGTATCTGTCTAAGATCTGGTGCTTCAGAATCCAATGATAATTTAATACCTTCAAACATTTTGGGTTTTACCTGAGCTAACATCCAACTCACTGCGATTAACAACTTAAGAATTTGATAGCTTCTAAAATAGGAAAGCTCCGGGTTTATTCCATAAAATTGTGACAGTAAGAAAATCACAGCCAGGGAAGTCAACTCGGTCTGGAAGCGAAGTAACCGATGGTAACTCGCCAGTAAATTCAGCCAGCGAAAATTTAAAAAAAAAATGCAGAGCACGGGAAAGGCATGGCTGCCACCATTCGTTTTCAATGCGCCCTAGAATCGCCTATTAAGCAATACAGATTTGAAGAATGAGAATCACATGCCAGGAGTGAAAATATCACAATTTATTTCGCCAGGAAAAGTATCAACGTAAACTTAAAATTTTCCATAAGTCTTCACTACAGAGTTAATTTATCCCTTCATACAAGAGAAGCAGCACAATGTAAAATTTTTAAAACGAAGAGCATGATGAGCGCAGTGCCATGGTCCAAGGAAGGTCATTGAAATGACAACTGAGGTTTTATTAGCCCCTGCGTGGATAAAATATGGCCATGGATAGACGCACAGTGAAAGGAAAGGCAACACCAACGACAAAAATTCAGGGTTTAAGCACACATCAAGGCGTAAGACATCCACTACCAAGGACAAAAATAGGAGTAGCCGTATAATGAAATAGATGCGATAGATGAAGTATAGGTTATTTCCATCGATTACCGAATTACAACAGCTGAGTTAGCGTTTTTACAACAATACAAATATAATCGCCGAAGCACTTGAATATGCATTCTACTCTACCAAATAAAAGAGCATACCGTTGCCTATTCGCCTACCTCAAATGACGTCTGCGTGCTCCGTGTTGCTCCCGCTTGCTGACCATTGAGATCTCATCAGTACCTCCCATCCAATCACTAGGGGTACTCTGCTTCCCCCTTAGCCCCCCGAGCCACAAAGGGGCCACACACTATCCAGATGGTATGTCTAGCTCCCAGCTCACCTTGCAAGGTCGAGCTACCATTCCTATCTGAGCTGGGAAATCCCAACTCCTCACAAGTAAATAAGTCAAGTCACTAATCCGGCAGCGTAACGTTACACTAACAGCCGATCCCCTACTTCCTCCTCCTTCCTCTCTTTTATAGAGGAACTTCCAAACTTTCTAAATCTCATTTAATTTAAGTTTTAATAAAAATCTTCTAAATATTCTCCTTCGCACAAGTGTCATCCATCCCCCTCTTTCCTCCAATAATTATTTTCTTTAAATTAATAATTGTCTCATTTCCCTCA
>SNQJ01S0008334.1:233802-303967 GCA_010110895.2 Picea sitchensis | reverse complement strand
TATCAGATCCTTTATGGGATTAGCAGGGTACTATAGGAGATTTATAAAAGGATTCTCCAAGATTGGTTGTCCAATCACTGTTCTCCAGAAGAAGGGGACAAAATTCCTATGGACACAGAAATGTGAAGAAAGATTTCAAACCTTGAAACATCTATTGACCCATGCACCCGTGTTGAAGATCGCCAATCCCGAAGCTGACTTCCTTGTGTGCGCAGATGCCTGTAAGGAAGGGCTCAGAGGAGTCCTTATGCAAGAAGGAAGTGTGATCTGCTATGAATACTGAAAATTGAATGAGCATGAAGTCAACTATGTGACCCATGATCTAGAGCTGGCTGCCATAGTGCATGCCTTGAAAATGTGGAGGCATTACCTCCTGGGAAGAAAATTCATACTTATGACAGATCACTGTGGATTGTGATACATGTTTGATCAACCAAAGCTCAATGCGAGACAAGCTAGGTGGATGGCCTTCCTTAGCGAGTTTGATTTTGAAATCAAACATATTAAAGGAAAAGAAAATAGGGTGGCAGATGCCCTTAGCAGAAGCATGAAAACAATTCACCTGGCCGCGGTGAGCACCTACGAGACAGATGTCAAGGAAAGAATCGGAAATGCAAAAAAAATCCCTTCATCCAGACTGTGACCATGTACCTACAACAAGAACCTGCCAGTGTAAAATATGAAGGCTACCAGATGACCGAAGGAGGTCTGCTCACTTATAGAAGCATATTTTATATTCCAAATTGTGACGAATTGAAGAGGTTCATACTGGATGAACTACATAAAAGACCCTATTCTGGTCATCCAGGATACCAAAATATGATCACGGCCACCAGGAAACAATTCTGTTGGCCTGGAATGAAGAAAAACGTAGCCAAGTACTTGGCCAAATGCATAGAGTGCCAATAGGTTCAAGCAGAACATCGACACCTAGCAGGATTATTGCAACCTTTACCAATCCCAGAATGGAAATGGGAAACCATCTCCATGGATTTCATCACTGGATTACCAACATCAACTAAACAGAACGATGCCATTATGGTAGTGGTGGATAAATTGAGCAAGTATGCTCATTTTATCCCTGTCAAGTCCACTTGCAAAGTAATCGATATCGCCCAGGTATTCATGAAGGAGATATTCAGACTGCATGGTATGCCGAAAGAGATCATGTCTGATAGAGACATGAAATTTATTTCCAACTTTTGGAAGTCACTGATGGCTGGCTTAGAAACCAAATTGTTGTTTAGCACCACCTATCACCCTTAAACCGACGGACAAACAGAAAGAGTGAACCAAATACTTGAGGACATGCTAAGAATGCATGTAATGCACCAACCCAAGAAGTGGGAAGACTACCTGCCACTGGTAGAATTTGCCTACAACAACGGCTACCAAGCATCCTTAAAGATGAATCCCTTTGAAGTCCTCTATGGTAGACCATGCAACACTCCTGTCAGTTGGAGTAATCCCATAAACAGGATTTCTTTTGGACCCGACATGTTGAAGGAAATGGAACAACAAGTGACTCAGATAAAACAAAACCTGAAGGTCGCTCAGAACCAATAGAAAAGTTATGCCGACCAAAAGAGAACTCCAAGAGAGTTCAAAACGGGAGACCATGTATATCTCAGAGTTAGACCCACGAAGAGTTCTCTAAAAATGGGATCTTGTGCCAAGTTGGCACCTCGGTATTGTGGGCCCTTTGAGGTTCTAGATAGAGTGGGACCTATAGCCTATAGGCTAGGACTTCCTCCCACAGTCAAAGCACATAATGTTTTCCATGTCTCCTTATTGAAGAAATATGTACATGATGCTAACCATATAGTTGATTGGTTTGTAATCCAGGTGGAACTGGAGGGATAATTTCTACCAGAACCTCAATGCATACTGGACAGAAAGTAAACCCCGCTCTGGAACCGAACCATTGCACAGGTCAAGGTGCAGTGGAAACATTTTGTCCCAGATGAGGCTACATGGGAAATGGAGGATGACATGAGACAAGCATATCCGATTTTGTTTACTTCTGTACATGCATGTCATGTTGATAGATAAGAACATCAATGATGATTTTCCTTTAAGGGGGAGGGAATTGTAACACCCTATTTCCCCCAGTCTGTAAAAATAACTATACTGGCCTTGAATTGTGGCAAACTGAAAAATGTGAATGTGTGGTGTGAATGGACCTTGTGAAAAAGGTCGATGAATGTGAATAATATTATGAATATATATTGCAGGACTACTGAGAGGGGATATGCTGAAAAGGAGACCATGATGGCTGAAGAAAGGTGGTGGAAGGCACCTGGAAAGGTGGCATTAACTTCCACCGAAAACCAATACTGTATTTGGACTTCACTGGCTTGGAGAACCAAGAGCGGCTCACTGGCCCCGAATTAAATGACTCACCAACGTTGCTAGGTAAATGGCTCATCATGAGTAATGAGGGATGGGGGTGAACCACCCATATGTAGAGTCCTCAGACCTGACCACTGCGAGGAAGATCGTGCCACACGCAACCTCGTTGAAAGGAGAAAAGGCAGATCAGGGGGAGATGCGAGGGAAGGAAGAAGGAGAACTTTGGAAAAATATAGAGTGAGTGATAGTGGAGAAGAAGGAGAGTAACCTTCATTCTCCATCATTAGAAAACAGAGACACAATCTTGCAGCATCGTGGTCTCAACTCAGGGGTGGCTAGTGGTAAATCCGTTGGGAGTCGTTGAGCCTACGGTTGGGTGGAAATGAGCACCCCTCTCAGCAGTTGCAATCACACCTGGTGATAGTTATGATAAGTGTTTTATATATTGTATCTTGAAGTTTATATGTTGATATATATATGTTCATAGTATGTGCAATTTATGAATGGTTAGAGCATAAGACTGTATGTGTGGTGTTTTGACCAGAAACGGTGGTTGCATGCTTATAATGGAAAGACCACGTATGGCTTATGTTTTACGAATTGCTATTTATATGCTTACCGATCTAAGTAAGAATTCAAGTCTACTCTCAGGAGAATGTTCCTGTGTTTTTCCTACCTGATGCCTTGGATAGGTTTCCTCCCGAAGGCATCCTTTTGAGACCACTCCCTTACCTTAGAGAAGACTTTCCAATCTAGTCTTCAAAACCTGGTGTAAATTACCTGAGGACCCGAAGAAGGATGTTAGAGGTTAAGTCTCAAAACCTTGTACGAGGGAGAACGGTCCTCATAGACCTCAACATTTCGGTGTTTCGGCACCCAGAGTATCTAGGTGAGAGTTTTCTTGCACTCGTGAGTACCGAAACCCTGACCCGCGAAATCCTGAAACGAGAGCGTGTGGATAAGAATCGATTGACGGACAAGATCCCTTCAGAAGATCTGCGGTCATTCATGACCGTTAGATTGGAGGAAGAGACGATGGCGTTAAATGCCTTAACCCCTTTTTCCTTTATCTTCGTGAGTAGCGAAGAAATCGGGACCGTAGATTCCCAAGGTCCGTGGGAGTATCTGGACCGTTGGTTTTTCCATGTCTAGGGAGCAGTGGGAGAGTGCACAGTGTGGGACAGATCTGAACCATCAGATCTTAGTTAGAAAACCCAACAATTGTTGGATCTGTCAGGAGATGCATGAGGGTTAAGCCCTCATGAACAGAGGCGAAATTCCCAAAAGAGGAGTTGGTATCGGGATTTCAGACTTTAGGATTCCAGAAGTCCTGATGACGAGAGGTCGGGAAACTTCACAATGGAAGTCCCGAAATATCTATGAGAAACGAGAGAGTGCACAGGGTAGGACATATCTGAACCGTCATATCCTAGTTAGAAAACCCAACAGCCATTGGATCTGTCAGGAGATGTATGAGGGTTAAGCCCTCGTGAACAGAGGTGAAAGTCCCGAAAGAAGAGTTGGTATCGAGATTTCGGCATTCGGGAGTTCATGGGTCCTGAGGACGGAGGTCTAGACACTCGACATTAGAAGTTATGAATTTGTGAAAAAATCTTAGCCGTCCGTTGGAAGGAGGATATGTGTCGCGAGATCCTCCCTATCGAGGAATTTGGACATTGGGAGTCATAGGAGGAAGTCTCTTGACTTCGTGAGTGGAAAAGTCGCGAGAATATTAGAACCATCTATCTGAGGAGGACAGGTGGTAGAGATCGAGGGATCTCACAAACTCGAAGGTTCGTAAGGTGAGAGCCCAGGAGTTGGGTGCTCCAAGTCGCGAGTGGCGAAATCGCGAGGAGCAAGGATCACCGTTGGATCCAGGTCACGGGAGGACCATTGGATCAGAGCCTCATTGTGCGTATCGCACATTCGGAGGTTCGGAGGTTGAAGGGACCTCTTCTCGACATCAGAATTCATGAAGTGTCGAAATTCGGGCACGAAGGAACACATGGCAGAACCACAAAGTGGGGCCTGTATGATTGACTTCTCTCTTCTTGGGGATTCACAGGATAAGAGCATGAGTGCTCAACCTTTCGACTTGTGAATTTGTGAAGTTGCGATGGGATCTAGCACTTAGCCTAGTCGTTGGTCATGCACAGAGGGCGCCGACAGAAGGGAGATATACCCATTACGTGATTTCAGATATCGTGAATTTGGGAAGGAAGGGTCAGGAGTTTCGACTCGCGAACTCATGAGATTGCGAGTTGCGACAAGTGCCTTCAGGAATAGGCCTTGGTCATGGCGCTGTGGTTTCTTGGAGAGGGTGGAGCTCGCGCCTAGTGTTGTTCGTACAGGGGATTTTTCGAAAGGACCTATGGATCGATTGGAAGAAGATTTCAACTGGGAATCAAAAGGGGCCACTTCGGCTCATAAAAGAAACTAAACGATCCTAAAGACTGGGAGGTCACACAGAGACTCTGTCAAGGTAGAGGTGGCATCTGCAGCCTGTGCTAAGCTCCGTAGGTTTTCAGGGATTCTGTCCCTTGAGAAAAAGGTGAAAAAATTATTACGCCGCAACGGGTGTGTTACATCGAAACTTGGTAANAAAGACTTCCACCGGTTTTTCTCCTATTCAGTTTGTACATGACGTGGAGTCTATTCTTCCGATTAAATGCAAAATATTTTCCCTCAAGTTGGAAATCGAGCTCCTTATTGACACATCCGATCTTGAAGAATGCCTTGTGCACCTAGAGCATCTCGATGAGCAGCATAGAGATACCTCTACAGTTATCGAAGTGAATAAATGGCATGCTAAGGTTCAGTATGATAGGTCTTTATGTCCTTGAAAGTATGTTGAAGGTGACTTGGTTCTCCTGTATTACCAAGCCAAATAACCGTTGGGGGCAGGCAAGTCCAACCCCATGTGGCACGGTCCTTATATCATGTGACGTTTCTTAGAGAAAGGGGCCTATGAATTGGAAGATTATGAAGGGAATATGTTGGATGAGCCCAAAAATGGGCTCCACCTTAAAAGGTATTACGCTTAATCCCTAAAATCTTGGGCGTGACCTTTTGTATAATAGTGTATCTTAGTGTATATACATCTTTTCCTTTGTTTCATCGGCTTGCTTATCAAGTTTTCCCTTGGTTGGAAGATGTCAACAAAATCTTCAGTTTACCTAGGATTCACAGATGGTGCCAGTCACCATACGTGGAACATGGATTCTGCTGCTTCGGTCATTTACTCACCTGAGGGCCAACTAGTGTCTTCAGGTGTCGTTCGTCTGAAGCCATCGACGAAAAATTTCGTTGAGTATAGCGTTGTTATAGAATTATTATGTGACGCCATTTCACATGGTGTTCAGTCTTTAGAGGCTTGCCTAGACTCCCAGTTAGTTGTATGTCAGTTAAATGGCAGTTACTGTGTGCAAGACCCTACTCTACTCTGATTATTACTACATGTACGAATTTTGGAATGATACTTTGATTTTCTTACTTATAATCGCATATATAGAAGTTCTAATCATGTATCTGATGCATATGCTAATTATATTTTAGATTGAAATTTTTCACACAAATAAGAAAAGAAAACACATTCATGCATGTAAAGATTGTAACATATATAAGTAAAGTCGAAGACCAATTTTTTTATATTTCATCTTTTCAAAAAATATGGTGTCATAGTAAAAAATGGGGCTCACACCCTCAAAATACATATATGTTAGGTATATAATATGACCATGGAATCTACACATGTGGATCCAGATTCCTATCATGATAGCACACTACAGAGTTTACGAGACATCGGAAGAGTCACACCCACGCATGGGGTACACCCACCACCTGTTGTTGCATAGCCTCTGGCAGATCCTCCACTTGAACCATAGGAATCACGTGTGTCAATCGAGATAGGTTCCCATGCACATTTTGCATCACTCTCTCTGCATCTCCTCCTATGTGCTCATCTCCCTAGCTCCTCTATCGATTTCATAGGAATCCCTCTGGTCGTCGTGGACCTACGTCTGTGTAACAAAGCAATTGTTAATACTTGATACCATACAAAAATATTTGTGTTTTTTATTCTTTTTGAAAAACACAAAAAACTGAAATATATAAAAAAAAATCTTGCCAATATCACTGTAGGCGGAACCTGGTGGAAAAGGAATATTTGGATCCCCTCTGTAGTTGATCTTGGTGTAAGAGTAGTTGTCAATGGCTATGACCTGTTGAAGCCACCAGAAAACAACTCATCATTGTATGGGGTTGGCACCCTACGACCTCTTAATCGCCTCATCACATCGGTCCACCGTGACATGGTTGGATCACGTTGTCCATGTGGAGTAATCTCTACTCTAGGGCTCAAGCCTGGAATCTTCTCATATAAAAAACTACAAATAATGGACGCAAATGCAAAATTTCTCTTTTTCCCTTGTTTGCAATCCGTTAGTTGGCTCTTCATGTTGGTCAGTCGTGAGGTACACTAGTCATAAACAGTGGTTTATAAACACTCCACTGCATAGAACATGAGTGGCCTTAATGGCTGGTGCAACGAGGTCAAACCCAAAATATATGTAAGTACAATCACGAGGATCTTTAAGCGTAGGTTCTCGATTGCCCGGATTGGGATTTGGATCCCTACTTTATCTGTTCATGCAACATAGTGGGCTGCAATGTACTCCTCCATAGTCATACCACCCCCAACCCCTCGGGCCTTGAGATTCACTACCTCTCCTCGATGAGACAATCTTGTGATAAAATATATGTCGTCCACTTCAATCCTCAATGATTTCCCATCGAGGTTGAAGACCTCTATATCCGGATCCCACTAGTTTACTAGCAATTGGCGTAACCTCACTTGAGCCCTCATTCCTTTGAGAGCCAAAAATTTATAAAGGCCACATATTTTTAAAAAAAAATTGGCCCCTGCATCCCTTCCCACTGTTGCATTTATCTCTTCATGCTCCCTCTCCCTCCATTCAATCACAAACCTATAAAGGAAAAGCCATTTTTTTTAGTTAAATCCTTTCAAAAATGTATTCACAGACTTATACGTCGGATAACATGGTAACGGTCGCGTATAGGGTTTCATATACGTGGGCAGGATTTTATTTTCCTACGTATATGGGTTCATATATGTGACTCGATGAACTATCACCTGCATACGCCCTAATTTACATACTACACCCTCTAATACTCAAAAAATGGGGCCTAAAATTGAAATTCAAACCATTGAAATTGAAGTAGAGGGGATGGGCATTTACTTGGTCTAGACAGTTGTTGATTCTGTTGATCATAGATCTCGCAATAAACACTTGAATATCATGGGGAAAATGTCCTAGAATGCACTATGTGGGTGAAAAAACTCAAATGGTATGGTAAAATGATATATTTTTACTATTTGTAGAAAATGATTTTACCCACTTCATATAGTTTGTGCTAATTTTTTACCTTGTGGACTAATAGTGCAATAGAAAAAATTGGTTTTTGGTGTTTTTTTCCAGGATTTTTTATGGTTTCTAGCATCATATCACATGTTCATGCTGTATTCATGTATATTCTTTCATCAGCATATATGATAGGTTGTCACTCCATTTTGCACTCTTGCATCATCCTATGACCATTATTCATACAACCTAGATATGAACCCATTTATTAGCAACATATATCTTATGCTAAGAAGGTATTAAAGGGCTATCTCTGCAACCAACTTCATGTGACCTCCTTCTTAACTCCGTTGTGAGTGGAGCCTTCTAACGTCACTAATTACACAATGGATTTCACCACTCCTTGGTCAGACAAATATGTTTAGTTTAATAGCCTTGGAAAAGTTTACTCACAAAATCCTATTCCAAGGCCCTATGTCCTATACTTGTTTGTGTACCCTGAAAAATAAAATCATTTCTAATCAATTTTAATTAATCAGTGTTACTTTTAATGGCTTATGCTTACTCAAGAGGTGTGGTCATGAAACTGATGGTATTATGACTCAACATATAAAAGAAGCTAATATAAAAACATTGGTAAGTACTAATCTTGAATTCCAAAGAGATGGTATCCTTCTAAATGAAACTTTTCATTGCAATCTCTACAACTTCAATGAAATGCAATATCTCCACATGTGTCAAAATCAATGCAAAGTAATCAAAAGAGAAAATTCCATAATGCAAAATGAGAAAAAAAAATTGTATTTTTGATATAAAGAAAACAAAACGCAAGGACTGAATAGTAGCTTTACATACAAACCCTACTGCAAGCAAAAAGAGACAAGCCAAGAAGGGTACCAAGAAGCAAACACTCAGACTAATGTGCAAGGAAAACCAATGAAAAATATGATAAGAAAGAATACCGCCTGAAAATTCAACAATAAGAAGGTTTCCTATCACTATGTAAGCATTTAACAGTTAGGACAAAGACCTAAGAATACTCAACATCCAACAAAACTCACCCAACAAACACCAAACTCAACCAGCAAGACTAAAGAGTTGATGTACACAACTATTTGAGCAAAACTCGCGTATGTATGCACCCTTCAGGAGGACATCTCGTGTACGCGTCTGTCAAGGGAAAAACCATGTATATATAGTAAAACACTACCAGGGCAAGGGTTAAGCCAAGAAAATCAGATGCAAAGTAAAAATAGGTTGTCAAGCAATTAGGCGACAAGAAAACTCAAGCTAATAGAGAGAAAATCAAGGAGAAAAACACTCCAAACCCCAAAAATGAATATCAAACCCCAATATGGTTGCCAATTATGTTACGATGAAAACATATCTATGGCATGGGGTAAACCACAACAGACAGAATGACACACAGAAAACAACTCTAATCCCAAATATGTAATATAAATGAAATGCTAACGAGACAAGGCCAAGAGCCTACCTAGTATGGACGTTTGATGAAGACCATCGTTGAGCATGCAACTCAAAGATTTATACCTGTAACTTGTACTCAACAACCAAGATACACAAGCATATGGTGACAATATATAGTTTTATCATATAGATTAGCATAATCCATTAACATACATGAAAAATATTCCCATGGAATAATAATTCAAATATTTGCAAGATATCAATTGGACGAGAAAAGAGTATTTATATTAAAATAATTAGTAGAAGTATATAGGTGACAAACTTTGGTAACAGCACATATCGGAACCGAGAAACTAATTCCCTCGAGTTGGGCCTCCACCACTTCAATCCTCCACCAAAGGCAAGCTCATATAAAGGAGACAATGAGTTTCTCCATTAAAAAAAAGGAAGAGTTTGGGGGTTGAACAAGGGGTTCAAACTTTCAAGGAAAAAGGGATGCAGACTCAATATGAAGTGAAATTTCTCCAGAGTGTCTTTTATCTCAAAGTTAATTGTTCTCCTCTTCAAGTCTTGGATATGGCTCAATTTATAGCCTTCAAATGGAACTGAAGGGACGATTCGGAGCGTTTCCAGTATATGGAAGGTCAAGGATCATGGATCTCATGACATGGAATTGAAAGTGGACATAATTTTTAATTTTGAGCACCAAACCCGATGTACGTGGGATGTAGTGGAGAAACCTATGTATACTCTTGTGGTCTAACTGATAGGGCATGTATATGTGGAAAAATGTGTTTTTTGGATCTGGAAGGTACAAAAGGGGACTTCAAGTCTACATAGGGAAATGGAAATTCCATCCAAGCAAGTTGCATGGGGTGAGGAAAAAATTGTTGTAACACTACACAAATCACCAAAAGAATTCACCATAAGATATTTTCACAAGAGAGAGAGAGAGAGAGAGAGAGAGAGATCAAATTTCCCAAAGAGGGTGAAAATTTCAGCCAAGTAGTCTTCTCACAATGGGATAGCTATGATAAAATAACAAGAGTTTGATGTTTATATATACAAATATCCTAAAAAGAGTTTGTCCACTTAAATTTAGGGTAAACCACTGAGTAAGGGATAAAAAACCCTCACTTTTCCCTTTACAAAATTAAAATCCAATTTAACCCTAAAAATGCATAAAAGAAGCCCTAAAGATGACATCAACCCTCTCTAGGGTGACGTTTTGACTTTTTTAGGTGGACGTTGAGGTTGGAGATGAATCGTTGGGCCTCCAAAGGATCCTCCCTCATGCGATAGGCACATATTTTCATGTAAAGGGTCTTCTTCCTCCAAAACTCCAAGTGTCCATCTCCAGCATCAAACCCTATCCCTAGGGTGACGCCAAGCCCTCCAAGTGTGATATTTTCCCCTCAAGAAGCAAAATGTTGGGCTAATAGGGGATATATGAGGTCATCCAAGGTTCCTCTAAAGCCTGTAAATTATTTCATCATAATATAGTTGTGTGGTTCACGATATCCATCCTGTGGGATTCATGCCCCAAGGAAGCCAAAGCTAGACATGTTCTTCCAAAACTGTCCACCAACTAGGTCCTACAAAGACAATGAATACACCTTCCAAGAATCTCAGGACAAATTCATAATGACAAGTAAATCAAATCAATAAGAGAGCCATCTAAGCATGTGCATCAAAAATCACCTCATCAAACTAAACAATTTCTCAAATACCCTATGCAATTTTCCAAGTTTAGGTTTGGGAGGGTTGAAAAAGTGATCTATTGGGTGAATCATCCCCTAAGTCAAGGAGTGTTTCCTAGGTGGACCCCCCTCCAAGCCATGTGTAGAAGATGAAGTGGATGGGGAAATACTTTTTTGCATGGGGTTCATGACATACAAGGGATCGTAGTGTCTCATTTATGGGTGCCTTTGTAGAGGTTGTTGGCATTATTGATTATGTGTTGTCATTGATGGCAACATGAGTCAAACATATACAGTAATCATAGAAAAAGGAAGATAACCTTGGGGAAGAAGAAATTTGTGATCATTGTTGATCATGATAGGATCGATAGTGATCCTATGTTCCTAAATCTCAGGAAAAGTAGCATGTAGAGAATCCACGTACAAAGTAATTAAGCACAAGGAATTAAGAGCTTAGGAGGGTTAGCGACTACATATCAGTGCATAAAAGAATGTGAAAACAATTATTAAAATCTTAGGAGAGATAGTGATGAACATATCAGAAAGAAGAGCATTGAACACCCTCAGAATTGTGAGGAAACTCTACTACAATCGATCGAAATCTCAACTATTGATCGAAACCAAGTGGAAGAATAGCATAATTTTCGGCACTTCGCCACTTCATCAATTACTGGAGACAAGGAAGAATCCACGAAATCCCGAAGTCATAAAATAAACTCTAACCGTCGATTAGGAAGGAGCTTTGGATGAGTTCTCAATTGTTAGATCAAGATTTAATTTAGAATTAAATGTTGACCATCAATATGGACTGGAAATTTTGAACCGTCAAATCATACTAAATGAAAGAAGGTGGTCAACTTCGGCGCTGACAACTTCGGTGATAAGAAATTAAAAAAAAACCAAGAATACCTAAAGTTTGGAGCCCTGAAGTCCTGAAGTGAATGAGGGCCATCAGATCTAGGCAATGCATGGTGACCATTGGATGAGGATAGGCAAGTCCAATGGTCGTCTACTCCTGTGCTAACCACTCCGGTGAAAAGAAGTCTTAATCATGTAGGAATACTCGAAGGCTGAAGCCCTAAAGTTGCGAACTCCCGTCGACCATCGGATTAGTGGAAGAACAGGGAAATCCCATCAATTGTTGATCTAGAATGAATATTGAAACCATTAGATCGCACTAAAAGGAAGAAGGTGGTCAAATCTAGCATTGACCTACTCTAGCGATAAGAAGCTTAGATAAACCAAGAAATCCTAAACTCTAGAGCCCCAGAGTCAATAGAAGTCGTCGATCAAGACAAGGAAAGATCTACGATGATAGATCTATTCGGAAATTCGGGAGTATTAGATTGAAGTCTCAAAATTTTCATATTCCCAAAGAAATGAAAATTCTCATATCAATAAGAAACTTTAGATGAACCTATGACCATTACATCCAGGAGGAAGACATGTGACACATCAGTAGGCCCATGTCAGCATGACCATGTCATCAATAGATGACACGTGGCCTAATAAGATGATGACAAGTGTCAAAATACATATGGCACATAAGATCTGTGAAAGTCACAAATCAAGGTGACACATGGCAGCCACTTAGCCAATGCCACATCAACAGTGACGTGAGAAAGCCACGTCACTCCAAGACTACACCCTCCAAGGATGTCCATCTTCTCCTACCAGCAAATATACCTAAAGCATCGAAGGTTGAAGTCATGAATTAATGTTTGGTATTTGATCTAAGATCCTATAGAATATTTCTTGATTGTTTGATCAAGTACAGTGGAAGGATAGAGTAAGCGTGAATCACAAAGTAACGTTAACTGTTGATCTACTTCGAGAGTGTTCTCGACTGTTGATTAATCATAGTGGAAGGATAGCGTAAGTGAAGGTGTTAACCAACAACAAGTGGTCACTTCCATTCTATGACTTATTCGGTAGGTAAACTTCCAGAGGAATTTCTCTACTCAATATTCTTGGAGCTGGGAATAGTCGAAGTCCCGGAGTGAACGAGAATCGTTCATCTCAACTCCTGATTAAGTCGTGATTGTCGATTTTGTTTGAATCCTATGGATAAGCCAGGATCGTCCATCCAATAGAAAATTAAATATTGACCGTCTGATCTACTAGTGAATACATTATACGCACTTCGGTGAAATTTACTCTGGGAGAGTTGAAAGACTGCAAAGGCCAGAAGTCTCGAAGGACGAAGTACCAGAGAACCTGGTTCTAGCATCGATAGCTTGATAAGGTAAAGAAGCTAACAAGGAGTGTAAAGGACCTAGAAGTAAATAATCCCTCAGGCATTTGAATACGGTCCCGTGTAGAATAATAAGGACGAAAGGAGAAAAACGCTAACAAAATAATGTTTGAAATAGCTAAACCCGTGGTTTTGAGCCCGAGGTCCCAAAGGGAAGTGGGTTGAAGAAAGCACCTTTGTATAATTTGATTTCTATGAATAGTTAGAGGCCTGTGAAGCAATTTGATGAGATTAACACCATAACAATACATAGAGCTAGTAAAAGCTCGAATATAATCTTTTGAAGAACTAAGGATGCATCAAAAGCATGGGAATGTTATAAGCAGTTGATCCATACCTCTCATCAGATCATGTAGACGAAATTCAAATCAATATTAATCTTCTAATTAATTGAGAAACTTACATGATAAATTAATGAATAAAAGGAGAATATTATCTATGTTAAATTAAATGAAGAGATGCAATGGTTCATGTCAAAAGACACAATGGTTCAATCCTATACCTATTGAAGTATAATATAAACTAGAAGTAGAGGTGAATATTAGGGTGTCTTGGTGGTTATATATATATATATATATATATATATATATATATATATATATATATATATATATATATATATATATATATATATATATATATATATATATATATATATATATATATATATATATATATATATATATATATATATATATATATATATATAATGGATTCAATGGAAGTTCATTATATCAAGTTGGTGATTGTTTACAAGATGAGTCTTGTTATGAAGATTTGATTCATCACATCTCAGTTGGATCTGAGAGATCAACAATGCAGGTCTTGTGGTGGGTTAATATTCCTCATTTCTTAGTTGGATAGAACACAAGTTGGGTCTTGTATGGAGAGTTGGATCTATCATATTAGTTCAAGCTAAAGAATGATTAAAGGAATGAGGACTTTATTTTTCATTAGAGTTAAATAAATAAAAGAAAGATATGTTATCTACTTCTATACAATTTGTGTTACACATGTTTGTGAATAATTAATTGAGTTACATATATCTTTCTTCATTGGTCAGTTAAATCCCATGAAGTGTGAAAAGATTAGAAATTACCATACGTTATTCCTTTCCCCAGTGCCTCGATGTGTCATTATTGTTTCAACAATTGTGGTATGGGAAGCGGTGCCTTCAAGCCTGTTTGTCTTGGAAAATTTTATTAGAAATGGTGAACAATGGTTCTATCAACAAATTAAGCTCCCTTATTTGATGGAAAAAAAACTACTCTTCATGGAGGAAAGAATGAAATGGTATATGAATTCAAGAGGATCTGATGTTTGGGACTCAGCAGTATCTAAGTCTTGGTACTCAAATACCTCAAAGAAAAAATCCAAAGCGCAAAGAATCAAAAGAAAAAATAATTCAATAGCATTAAAGGAAATCTAGCATGGGTAATGGAATAGGATTGAAGAAAGATCGACATTACACCTCTTCTAAAGTACTATGGCTTCAGTTGGAGAATTCTTATCAAAACAAAGAACAAAACAAAGAAATGGTGAATTCCAATAATTTTATAGAACAAAACAAAGAAATAGAAAAATCCAATGGGGATTAAAGAACAAAACAAATAAATGGAGAAATCAAATCAAATCGAAGAACAACATACAGATAAAGATAATTCTAATAAGAATAAAGAACAAAACATAGAGGAAAATTCCATCCAAATGGTGGTACAAACCAGGTCATCAGCAGGAAGACTACTTCAGGATTTATGAATGCCTGGAGTGTTCACACTAAAGAGAAAAACTGTGATTTTTGAGACCAGTGGTATAACCACATTTAGAGTGGTTTGTGAGCTGGGAGATGGTCTATGTATTGAAGTTATTAAGGATGTTCTTGACCATCTTGAATACACAATTATGTGCAATTTTGAAGAGTTAGAGAGAAACTTCAAAAGGAAAGATATATTTTATATCAGCAGTTAGATCCAATCTAACCATGAAGAGCATGAACAAAGATTCAACTTGAAGGCAAGAAGAAAGAAATCAAAAGATTGAAGGTAGAGTTTCTATATAACATAAGAAATGGAAGAATTGAATACACATAACAATAAAAAGAAAATAAGTACTAGAAGAGCCGAAAAGAAATGGTCATTTATTAAAAAAACAGCTTGACTAATAAAAATGAAGAAGCACAGAAGATCCAATTAATTAAAAGAGAATAATCATGTCACATGTTTGAATTGGAAATTATTAATGTCAAAAAATATAAATGAAAGTACTAGTGCAACTCTAATGACTCAAATTTGAGAGCTATAAGAAAAATGAAGAAGCACATAATATCCAATTAATTAAAAATGAAGAATCATGCCACGGGTTGGAATTGGAAACCATCGAAACTCAAAAGGATTCAAATAGAAAACAAAGGGAAAGAAATCCAAATGTTGAAGAATGGCCCAAGGGGTTGGATCCAATGTGGTGGAAGCGAGGAGTTTTTCATGTGGTTGGGCAAGGTTCTGAAACTAGGTGACTTTACCTAGAGCCATCTGGACACGCGAGGTGGTGATGAATTGAACGATGTGGTTGCACCAGAGTTACTATAATAAGCGGTGTCATTGTTGCATTTTTATAAGTGGATCAAAGCCCACCCCATGTCCTTCAATATTTTCGCCACGCTTGAAATTATTGAACCGATTGGCAAGTAGGTGTAAATGGAAGGAACTATGGCAAAATGAGGTCTCAAGGTGCGATTCTGAATCAGCCGGAGGGGGTGAAATGGAATACCCATTTACCGTGCTAAACAATTATGCTTCTTTTAAACTCTTTGCGAGTCACTAAATGATGATCACAATAATGCGAGGGAATAAACAATGGCATATTGAACATCAGTCACATATATGAGAAACCACGAGGAGGCAGAATGGCTCACGAGGAAACCTTATACGGGGAGGAGGTAAAAAACCTCTTTTCTTTATATGATAAGTAATTGTTGCATTCTTTACATGATCATACATATGAGCACCAACTCATAAAGAGCCTACAACCTGTTGTTTTGCAGGCTACAACTTCTTGAGAGCACCAACTCATTTTCTCTAGCACCCACTAGAAGGAGCACCAACTCCTAGGTTTCTCTAGCATAACTAGAAGGAAGCACCAACTCCACGTGTTCAAGCACCCACTTGAACCTCACGAGGACAACAGTCCTCCTAGCACCTCCCAACCATACGAAATGATATTAATCTTTGTTCTTGAATTCCAGTACGGTGGTATGAAGTTTGATGGCCTACGACTTATCCTTTGTTATGCTCCACTTTTGCTCGCTTCATTATTATGCTTCCTCGGATCATTTACAGTATCAAGTTTATGAGCCCTGCGCTTTATTTTAGCAACCCACTGATTCTTCTTCACCCATGAATCAACTTGACCCAGCTCCAGTAGCCCGCGCAAATTCCCACTTTTTTCAACAACATAATCTCCTATTTGAACTGTGTATTTATAGCGTCTATGCACTTTTGCATGTAATGTTTTCCATGCCACCTTTGCATGCACACTCGCGTCATTATCCTCCACCTCTTGAATTCCTCTATCGGATCATCATCATGACTCTTATTCTCAGTGATCCTACATGGGTATAGCGACTTCTCTTAGCGAGATGTCATCAGTGGTTTAGCGATCTAGAGTCGCTTTATTACTCGGTAGCCCTCCAGTGTTTCTTGATCCAGCGATTAGGATGATGAGTTTCACCCATCGATTCGGCGATTCGCGATGTCGAGCACATGTACTTTCGAACCTCCGGTTCAAATTTCCCTATTTTCTCTTTTCCGACGTAAGACCTGTTGGTTATAGCCCTTGGCCCATAGACCGTCAACACATGACCTTGGTCAAACGTCGCATCGGGGTTTCGGCATTTCGCGATGACATAATGTTTATGTCCGCGTGATTCCTTGGCGATTTCGATTCGCGATTTCCATTTCAGGTAATCGCTTTCATGCAGCTAGCCCTCGAGGCAGCTCGGTCAATGTGACCTTCTCCATTGACCACAACTATGTCTCTCGCCGGAGGTTTGTTTAAGATGACGCCGGTGCACATGTCACTAGGCTTCCCGATCCCGATTCTCGATCTTTTCGGATCGGCGGACGTGGAACCTTCTGGACAGCTCAACGGCTTCGATTGAGTCGCGATATCGCATATCATTAAGAAATCGAGAGTTTCGATGTCAAGTGACTTTGTCATTCCAAAGTCCCGATCGTAGATGCCTCTGCTGACGTCCTGCGTGTTTTGACCGTGTTAAACATACGATGTCACTTTCGATTCATGACATACACAGTAATACGAAGTGTTGAATCACGCGACACACGGTCATTCCACGGACGTACCGCGTGTCCCTTCTTCGGCGATGGTGTTCGATGAGAGTTGGATCAATGGTTTAGATCACATGTTGTTTGACAGTTGCGATCATATCGTAAAATGCCGGGGTTTCGTTGTCATTGTTGCTGCATTTGGAAATCGCGATCGATTCTGTTAACTATCCTGGCAACCATATATAGCCGATTATCGGGGTTTGCTTCTAATCTGGCGGCTTAGATCACTTCTTCTGCGCTTAACTCGCGTTTAATATCACAGCGACTTCTCGATCAACGGTATCCGAGTTCGAGTGAGATCTGACGGTTCTCTGTCTCTTTCCTATGCTTCTTGTTCATATAAGACTGCTATTCCTCCGAGCTTGATTTCCTTTGTCTTCTACGTTTTCACGTCATCTTAAGCTGTTGTACTTGCCATCTTGGCAAACAACACTTTCAACAATCTCCCCTTTGGCATTGATGGCAATTGCGACGCAGAAGTCTTTCTCCCCCTGCGACATCAATGTCAAAGAAGAGACTGCTCTATGAGATGGACTGCGAGAGATTTAGTCGATATGACACCCGGCTTACGTAGAGATATTCAACCCCGGTGAAATAACTGGCTGGGAAGCAAGTAAAGATGTGCAATTTGTTACTGTGTGGTAGAGATGTATTGGAGAATTTGTGAACAATCTGATTGAACTTGTTCTGCTCTCAAAATGATATTTTATATGAGATATGTTTTGTCTTGGAGATGGAAGGCGAGGATTTTTTAGACACCTTGATGCTTTCGTGTTATCTGTGGAGTGGAATCGGTCGCGGTATAATTTACCTCGTGCGCAAGTGTTTGAATCATCCATAATACTGTGTTACAGCGGTGGCGACAATACTCGCCTGCGGTGATAGAATGGGTGCTTAAAGCGGGCTACTAAGGAGTTGCAGAGGAAGTATACCTCCGCTTCGTGTTTTCTCTCATCAACCTGAATTTTGCCCAATCTGCACATCGAATTAAGCAGTTAATTGAAGATTTTTGAATTTTGGGATACCACTGAACCATAAGCCATTGTTTCTTTTAAATACCCGAATATCCGCTGCAGCTGACTTGCAAATGACTCTGTTTAGAGCGGCGATATCTTCACCGGGCATTCTGGCTTGTACATTATGTTTGGGCGAGATCTTGTGATGTACAACGAACTTCTATCATTGATCGATATGAGCTTTGATCAGCTTGTAAATTGAATATCATCGCGCTGGTACATCTTTGTTACCATAGGTGTACCCGCGGGTTTAGAGTCTTCCATTTGAAACCTTTAGAAGGCATTTCTCTTAAATATTTTCATAGAGCCCAGAGATCCCATCGGGACCTCGAAGGAAGTAATTTGTA
Organism: Picea sitchensis; assembly: GCA_010110895.2. NCBI lineage: Eukaryota > Viridiplantae > Streptophyta > Pinopsida > Pinales > Pinaceae > Picea > Picea sitchensis. The sequence continues at coordinate 285,146 of SNQJ01S0008334.1, read as the reverse complement.
GACCAAGGAAAAAATGAAAGTTCTCCTACCATGGTTGCTCAGGTAGGACTCATGGCGCAACCGACTGTACCGATGAGTCCTTATTACATCCAAAGATGATGTCATCTACATGAACTAGTCACGATGAGCAACTCATTGTCCTCTGTCTTAATATCTGATTCGTGATTGTTTCTCTTGAACCCTTTGTCTTTGAGATATGTATCGATTCTATGATACGGGGCTCGGGGCTTGTTTTAAACCATATGAAGCTTTATTCAACTTGCATGCGGTAGGGTTATGGACCAGTTAAACCCTCTAGTTGTTCCATATCGGAGGCTTTGCTTCTTAAATCTCCCGACGAGGCTGACTTGACATCATTTTGGTAGAATTTAAACCTTTTATGACGAGCCTTTGGCAGGCGAGGAACATTCTTATGGCTTCTGATAACGCCGCTTTGGTGCAAATGTTTCATCAAAATCGGTCCCTCTATCACGAGGCATAGCAACTGCGGACTAATCTTGCTTTGTTCGTGACTTGTCCTTGCTCATTCATCTTATTCTTCAATACCCAATTTTGGAATGACGCTTACCTTGGTCAACGAACCATTTTAATGTATTGTTTTCATATTCGATCAAGTTCTTCCATTCATTGGCACAACCCGGTGGTCATGCAATCTTTGGCTTTATTGGGAATCTTTGGGTTCCGGCGGAGATGGCTTATATGAAGATGTTGGTGGTTTTGGATTAGCTTTCTCGGTTTGTACTCCTTTTTCTTTTCCCAATTATTTGACTTGTGGATGATTCTTGGAATGGTCGGAGGAGGAGTTTGTGGTTGACTTTATTTAGTCTATCGAATGTCGAGCCTTCATCGATTAGAGTGTTTTGATTCTTGGACTGTTCATCTTCAGCTTCAGCTATAATATTACAGCAGAATGTTCTGCCACTCTTGCTTTTGGGATTCCTTCATCAATTTTACATCAATAGAGTCAACCATTTTATGAAGCCTCTTATTATAACATCTCATCCTTTCTTGTTTGTAGCATACCCTAATAAAAATACCTTCATCTGCCCTGTCATCATATTGCCGAGGTTCTCATGTTATTCTTTAGTAATAGCATTTACTCCCAAAGACTTTGAAGTGTTTTATTGAGGCAAGTCTTCCAAACCATAATATTATGGTTTGGTCAAACCTACTGGGTGGAATCATTACACACAGCAGTCCATGTTCTTTACAAAGCTCACCTCAGACCAATAGTTTTGACCAATGTTCTTCTCATTCATCATAGACTGGCATTTCACCGCTGATACGACACCAACAACTCCATTTTGTTGTGGAGTTCTTGGGATTATATTATTCTCTCTTGATCCATATTTCATAGAATTCTTTAAGAATCTCTGACGCCATTCTCCTCCCCAGATAGAATCTTACTGCCTTTAACCTCTTGCCGTTTGAGTCTCTGTCAAGGGCCTTAAATGTTTCTGCGGTACTTTCAAATGCTTGACTTTTTTCTTTGAAAAGGCAGCCATGTAACGAAGTCTGCGGAGTAATCATCGATTACCAATATGAAGTAGTTTTCTTTCCACATGCCTTCTTTGTCTTGATGGTCCACATAATCCATATGAACTAGTTGGAGCGGTTTCTGTGTTGAAGTGAAGGTGGGACTTATCTGCGTCGACACTTCCTACTTGACAGGGTTTACATCTTGAATCTTGGGGCTTTGCTATTTTAGGAAGATCTTTTCGCCTCGAGGTTTTGAGTTTGATTAAGTGGTCAAAAGTTTATATGTCCAAATTCTCTGCGCAGCTCAACTTCATCATGTTTGCTTAGATGACATTCTTCTCTATTTTCTTCGGTAGCACATATACATTATTTTACGTCCTTATGCCTTTAGCCACTACTTTTCACAGCGAGTTTCTGATTTTATCTTACAATCCTTGGGCGTGAACAACACTTCATCCTCTATCATTCCCTGACTTACTTGGCTGATTAATGTTTCAGCCCATCCACAAGTGATGATAGAACATCTTGGGCTTTTCCTTTTCTCCATTATAAGCTCACCATTTGCTGCTTTACTTTCCACAGACATCATTTCCAAAGGTTACGGAGTTCGTTTACTTTCCTTAGTGATAGAAACTTGCCTTGTCTCCCGTCATGTGTTTTGGAGCAACCACTGTCTATATACGAGGTTTCATTTTTCTTTGGTGAAAGCTAATCCACACTTGTTACTTTCCTTCGCTGCTTTAAAACGACATTTTCAACCCAGAATTTTGAATCGGTTCATAGTTCATCAGCAGAGCCCGATTCCGATAGATTTATGCCAAAGGGCCCATGACACGTGTAAGCATTCAACCTCTTTATTCAGTAAGTCAAACTTATTGTTGCGGGTGTTGCTTATTTATTGAACGTTGATTATTTCTTGCCATCCTTTGTTGTATCGTCAGGACTTGGTGGCAATTGCGGTATGTGCATATTACGAGTGTATGTGATATTGGTGTGAGTTTTATTCCTTTGAAATGTAATTGCTCATTTTACAGTTCTTGGGAACGAGTTTAAGCTTTGTGACCCGAGAAGTTAGAACAATAGAAACAATAGCCATAGAAAAGTTCTTTGTACGTGAAAGATGGTTGTCTTCTTTGAACAAATTGTTCACGTTTTCGGCGATAGCGTCATGTTTTAGTAGAATGAACATTGTTTCTTGATGGCCAGTTCAATCTGGCACCTTTTCCTTTACTCATCTTCGGTGGTTGATTGATATTTCCTTTGTTTTACGTGGATTTGTTATCACCATTGGTAAGAACGATGACGATAGGTTTCTTCCAATTCACGGCTTCCCACGGTAGCAGTCCCTTATCCCAAACGGTTTTGAAGCTTGGGATTCCTTTGCTTTGTTGATTGAGGAAGGGTGGTAATCCTTACGAGGCTTTGACGCAATGATTGATTATACGAGGCACATTTCTCCTATTTCCTTGTTTTCACCTTCTTGTTCTAATGATTCATCTTGCCTTCTTTTCTGATAGTTGATGTTTGGGGAATCTCGCCGATTTTCTTTACCCTCTTCCAATTCTACTTTTAGTAGGACAAGATCTTCATCGAGTTCTTTACTGTCTTTCGGCCCCATTTTAACAATTATCTTTGCTTTACGTTCTTGATTCTTAGTCTGTCAAAATCTTCCAGCCGCATTCGATTCTTTCCGTAATCAACCACAACTTCTTCTTCATTCTTGTCACTCCACATTATATTATTGTAATGAACTCTTTAAGTAAGTATGAATTCATTTAGTTTACTTCAATAGATGAATCATTATCCTCATCATGAAGGATCATCATCATTATTGTTTCACCGAGACTTTTCTTCTTAAATTTATTCTCTTTAAAGAACTACATGCCATGACTCTCCTCTATCTAAGTCACGATCCTTTTCCCTTTGTTGGAATGATTGTTGGCAAAGTGCCCTATTCTACCCGCAGTTAAAACATTTGAAGACAATTTCCTTTGTATTTTCACAACTCCCTTCTTGATCTCTTTTCACAAATATTTCTTCAATTTCATCATGGTCAGAATCCTCATTCTTGTCTACTCTAAATGATGCTTCTCACGGAAATTGAGTTTATCTTTGCTTCTATTCCTGACTCGCGGTCGATGATTTCGAAGTTGGTCAAACTATAAGGTTTTGGTCATTAAGTTCTTCTATAGCGAGGAGACCCGGGTTGAACCCTTCACGGGAGAGATCTCAAGATTTTCACGAACTAAAGCGGGTTCCCCAATTGTTTCACGTAAGTTACGCATTGCATGTACCATTTCTTCTACTCTCGAGAAGTATTTTCCAGCGGTTTCATCTTCCTTCATCTTAAATTGTTCAAGCTATTCTACATAGGTTTGAAGCTTTGCATCCTTACCTTCATTACCTTCATAGCTGTTAATGAGTTTGTCCCACATTTCTTTGGCGAGTTCTAGGTGCATAACTTTCTAAAATTACATACGCAAACCCACTCAAGATAGCATTCATGGCGTTCGAAGCTAAATTCTAGTTTTCATCCTTATTAGCTAGCACCATTGGCTTTTATCCCATAACGGTCTCTACTACATCGGTTTATACGCACCTAAAGCCATTATATAGATTCTCGATGCTTTCGAGAAGGTAAAGTTTGTTCCATTAACCGAGGGCCTTGTGTGGTTTAGTTTTCCTTCATGGCTTGACATGTTTAAAATCTAGGATCTACCCTTAGATAAAGGGGTGCATTTCGATACCAATTTAGTCAAGCTGAGGGTGAATCAGGTTATTCTGGAGTGTAAATAATTATGCTTCTTTTAAACTCTTTAGCGATCATAAATGATGATCCACAATAATGGGAATATTGGCATATTCAGCATCAGTCATGCATAAGAGAAACAATGACGAGGATATTTTCGAGGAAACCATCTGGGGTAAAAACCTCTTTTTCTTTTCATGATAGTAATTGTTACATTCTTTACATGATCGTACATATGAGCACCAACTAATAAATGAGGCTACAACCTCTGATAACAAGCTACAACTTACAGAGAGCACCAACTCTTTGTTTTAACAGCACCCACTAGAAAGGAAGCACCAACTCACGGTTTCTCTAGCACCAACTGAAGGAAGCACCAACTCCACATTTCAAGCACCCACTTGAACCTCGAGGACAACGGATCCTAGCACCTCCCAACCACCACGAAATATTAATCTTTGTTCAGATTTATTGGGTGATGAGTTTGATGATGGCCTACACGACTTATCATTACGCTCCGCACTTTGTTGCTCTTGCGCTGTTATTGTCCTTCTCCTCAGATCTTTTGCAATGTCCTGGTTATGAGCCCTCAACGCTTTCGCTGCGCAACTCGATTCTTCTTCACCCATGAATCAACCACGACGCGGCTCAATAGCCCTTGCAAATTCCCACTTTCAACAACATGATATCCTCTTTGAGCTGTGTATTTATAGCGTCTATGCACCTTTTGCATCCAATGTTTTCCATGCCTTTGCATGCACACTTCTGCGTCATTATCCTCCCTCTTGGGTCCTCTATGGGATCATCATCAGCGACTCTCTTCATCTTCTCTGGTGATCCTACATCGGTCTTCTTCGACTTCTATAGCAGATGTCATGTTGGTTTTAAGCGGTCTCACGGTATGTGCCTCGACCAACCCTCCGTCATTTCTTAACCCGATCCAGCGATTGATTAAATCGAGTTCACCATCGCGTTCCCGGTGATTCGCGATATTAGAGCACATGTACTGGAACTCCCGATTCTCGTTCCGGGTACTCTTTTAGGCGTGAACACGGTGGCCTATAGCCCTTGGCCCATAAGACGATCAACACATGACCTTGGTCAAACATCGCCGCTCCCGGGGTTTTGGCATTTCGCGATGACATAATGTTATGTCCGTGATTGTGATTTCCGATTCCGCGATTCCGATTCCGATGGCTCTTTCATCGCTAACCCTCGACTTAGCTCGGTCAATGTGACCTTCACTCAGAGTGACCACAACCTTATGTCTCTCTATCGGGGTTCGGTGATTTCAGTGTCGAGATGCACATGTCACCGAACTTCCGATCCCAGGTCGACGGGAATCAACGGTCAGGCGCTGCTTAGCTCAAACATTTCGATTGAGTGTGATATCGCCTCGCTGAAATGGAGTTCGATGTCAAACGACTTTGTCATTCCAAAGTCCCGATGGCCGATGCCTCTGGCGGCGTCCTGCGTGTTTTGTGCGTGTTAAGCTCTTACCATGTCACTCACGATTCATGACATACACGTACTGAAGTGTTGATCGCGACACAATCATTCCCGGGTACCACGTGTTGCCTGGCGGCGGTAATTACATTGTAAGATATAAGTTGGATATGGATTGAATCCATATTGATCGGCGATTCGTCATAAATCGCAAAATCGCATATCGCGTTTTCGGGGGTTTCGTTGTCATTATTCTTTGCGACAAATCGCGTCCCGATCTCCAGATGGCTTATCTCCCTCATGACTTGCATATCCGGCGATTGTCGGGGTTGCTTCTAATCGGCGAAACCGATCCTTCTTCTACAACAACTCTAACGTTTAATATCTCTGACTTCTCCCAGATCAAAATTTTGTTGATTTCAGTGAGATCAGGCGGTTCGGTCTCTTTCATGCCGATGCGCATATAAAGGCACTGTCCCTCACGAGCTTGATTTCCTTTGTCTTACGTTTTCCTATCATCTTAAACTGTTGTACTTACCATCGTAATGACACTAACTTTACTTTCGATTCTCACTTTCCCAAGATTTTCGGAGGCGTGCTAGCGGTGATGCGTTTCTCCCTAAGGGTTTATAAAGAGCGGTAGGATTACGACCGATGCTGTGTGTCCATGAGTGCGATACTGTGAACATTGCCGATTCCCTAGTATAAAAAAAAAAAAATATTGAACGACCCCGTGTCACGCGAGTACGATACTGTCGTTGTTACCGATTCCCCTAGTATAAAAAAAAAAAAAAAATATTGAAGAATGAATTTGTTGATCTAACAAAAGATATAGAAGAGTTAAAGACATATGACAAAACTAATAACTGCACAGAAGTATTGGATGATACATAATAAATGGTCATCAATCTAAAGACTCAACTTGAAGGAACTAAGGAAAAAAAGAATCCTTGAATATTCAGTTGACTAAAAAGGAAGAAACATGTCACATGTTGGAAATGGAAGTTATCAACCTCAAAAAGAAGAATGAAAAGACCAGGGATGATTTTAAGGATGGAAAATTATTTTAAAATGTAGAAACCTTGGAAAATATTACTAATCCTTCATATGTCAACTATAAATGTTTGGTGATATTTTTAAAAAAATATACAAATTTCTAAGTATTTTATATAGTTTTTATAAAATTTTGATGATTTTTAATGTAAAATAATTTTATCCTATAGAATTTGGGCGAATAATTTTCAAAATAACGAATCTCGTTTTGGAAAAACCATGGAAAATTAGCCCATGAGGGAAATTTAGTTCCTAAAATCATCCCTGGAAAAGACAAAAGCAACGGTCAAATTCCTGAACAGCTCAACTATCCTAGATAGGATATGGAACAGTCAAAGACCAACTGATGACAAAACCGGTCTTGGATACGATAATAAAGAAGAAGGTGGCATATGGAGCACCATTCAAAAACATCATAAAGGATCATACTCCTCAAAATAAAAAGGTACAGTCACAAACCTAAAACAAACTATGAACTTTGTCAAGGAAGGAAGCTATAAAAGTAAAAAACAAGAAACATATCAAAAGACAAACTTCTCATGTCACAACAGACTCAAGTATGGAAACACCTTCAATGGTTATTGATTTTCTTTTAATAAATTTGGTCACAAATCATTGGAATACAAGAGTCATGAAGATAAAAATTCAGGAAGGTCGAATAAATTAATGAGATTTTGGAGATGCAATTATGTTGGCCACACAACAAAGTTTTTTCATACAATGAGATGTTACAAATGTGATTGGTTTGGTCACAAATCCCAAAACTGCAGAAAATAAAGAAGTCAATCCATGAGAAATAATTCATACAAGTTAGGAAGAAAATGTAATGAAGGTTGGAAGAAAAATAGAAATGACAAATCTCAAAGGAAAAACTTAGAAAAGAAATATCCAACAAACAAAATATCTGATGAAAAGGTATGGAGAAGAAAATCTGAAATAGAAAGCAAGAAAGATGATCTGGAATCTGAAAATGAATAAATTGATGGGTGAAGTTCCTAATAAGGAATGTGAAATTCATATATTTGAATATGAAATGGATCAAACTTAGGAAAGGAGAGTTCCTAGAGAAGAAGATAGAAGATCCTCACGATATCATGCAGATCAAGAGTACATTAACCAATAAAAGAAAAATGCAAACAAAACATCCCAAAGAAGAAAATGAAGAAGTTGCACTTACACATAGTAGTGATAATAATGATGAATCTTCAATAGCATATCAACTAGAATAATTGAGCAATGAAAATCTTGGAAGTTTTCCAATTTTATTTTCATGACCTACTAAATTTCCCCTCAACAGAAAATATGAATAAAAGAAAGGAGGAAGGATTTTACAACATGATTTGGTGTAAGTACTGCAAAATACTACTAAAGTATGGTATGATCTAAACCCAATGAGTAATTTCCAAAAGAATGAAAAAATTATGAAGAGGACTTAACAAACAACAGATGAAAGGACCAATTCAATCTTATTTCTAAGGGACAAAAGTTGAAGTTGGTTTCTATAGAGTCGAAGGACAATGAATAAGATATTAAATTGGTTGAAGAATGGAAATTAAATTAATTGGTATCGATCAATGGTATTCTTGTGAAATATCAGAATATCAACGAGGATAATTAAATAGATCAAGAAGATTAGTAAGATTCACACCCTTGTCCTTTAAGACAAAGGAGAAGACAGTAAAACCCTATGAAATAGTAAACAATTAGCGGGAGTGTTTAATTTGGTCATCAAATGAGGAAGTCATTGGATTAGGTTTAAAAGACTTGATCACTACAACAAAATGGTATCAATAAGACTACCTATTTAAACACAAAATCCCAAGAGATTGAGATAAGAGTTGGCACATTCACAAGGGAAGAAAAGAAGTAGAAGTTTAACTATTTATCATTGATGTCAAAGGCGGAGAAAAATAGTAAAACAAATTCGGTATCAGTATTTGGTTCAATCCTCCAACCTGAAAATGAGATCAATGACAGGGGGGAGAAAAAGTATTTGTTTTACAAATATTTTTCCCTCAATGCCAAAGGGGGATATTGTTGGCATTATTGATTGTGTTTTGTTATTTATGGAAACATGAGTCAAACATATACAGTAATCAGAGAAAAAAGAAGATCACCTTGGGGAAGAAGAAATTCATGATCATTGTTGATCACAATAGGATCGACAGTGATCCTATGTTCCTAAAGCTCAGGAAAAGTAGCATGCAGAGAATCCGTGAGCACAAGGAATTAAGAGCTCAGGAGGGTTAGTGACTAAAGGTCATTGCATAAAAGAATGCACAAACCATTATTAAAAGCTTCGGATAAATAGCGATGAACAAATCAGAAAGAAGAGCATTGAACACCCTCATAACTGTGAGGAAACTTTGTTACAGTCGATCGAAATATCAACCATTGATTGAAACCAAGTGGAAGGATAGCATAAGTTTCATCACTTCGCCAATTCTCCACTTTGACGATTACTGGAGACAAGGAAGAATCCATGAAATCCTGAAGTCATGAAATAAATGCCAACCGTCGATTAGGAGGAGCTTTGGATGAGTTCTCAGTTGTTACATCAATATTTAATTTAGAATTAAATGTCGATCATCGATATGGAATGGAAATTTTGAACCTTTAGATCATATTAAAGGAAAGAAGGTGGTCAACTTCGGCATTGACCACTGCGGCGATAAGAAGTTCATAAAAAACCAAGAATACCCGAAGCCCGGAGCCCCGAAGTCCCAAAGTGAATGAGGGCCATCATATCTAGGAAATGCATTGTGGTTGTTGGATGAGGATAGGTGAGTCCAATGGTGGTCAACTATGGCACTGACCACTTCAACGAAAATAAGTTTGAATCATGTAGGAATACCTGAAGGTGACGCCCCGAAGTCCTGAACTCTTGTCGACCATCGGATTAGAGGAAGATCAGGGAAATCTCATCAACCGTTGATCTGGAATGAATATTGAAACTATCAAATCACGCTAAAAGGAAGAAGGTGGTCAAATCCATCATTGACCTACTCCAGTGATAAGAATCTCAGATAAACCAAGAAATCCTGAACTCCGAAGCCCCAGAGTCAATAGAAGTCGTCGATCAAGACAAGGAAAGATCTAGGGTGATAGATCTATTCAACACTTTAGCAATTTAGGAGTATTAGATTGAAGTCTCAAAAGTGTCATATTCCCAAATCAATGACAACCGTCAGATCAATAAGAAACTTTAGATGAACCTACAACCGTTAGATCCAGGAAGAATACATGTGACACATCAGTAGGCCCAAGTTGGCACAACCATGTCAGCAATAGATCACGCGTGGCCTAATCAGATGATGACAAGTCTCAAAATAATATGGCACATAAAGTCTATGAAATTAACAAACCAAGGTGAAATGTGGAAGCCACGCATCCAGTTCCACATCAACAGTGATGTCAGCAAGCCACGTCACTCTGGGACTACATCCTCCAAGCATGTCCAGCTTCTTCTACCAACAAATATACCTGAAGCGCCAAAGGCCGAAGTCACGAATTATTATTTGGTCGTTCATCTAAGATCCTACGAAATATTTCTTGATTGTACAATCAAGTACAATGGAAGGATATAGTAAGCGTGAATCATGAAGTAATTCTTACCGTTGATATACTTCGGGAGCATTCTCGACTGTTGACCAAGCATAGTGGAAGGATAGCGTAAGCGGAGGTGTTAACTAATAGCAAGCGGTCACTGCCATTATATGACTTATTCGATAGTTAAACCTTCATAGGAATTTCTCTACTCCAGAGTCTTGGAGCCACGAATAGCCGAAGTCCCAGAGTGAACAAGAACTGTTCATCTCAGCTCCCGATTAAGTCATGATTGTCGATTGTTTTTGAAGCCTATGAATAATTCAGGATCGTCCATGCAACGGAAGATTAAATATTTACCGTCTGATATACTAGTGAATACACTATACGCACTTCGTTGAAATTTACTCTGGGAGGTTTGAAAGACTACAAAGCCAAAAATCCTAGAGGATGAAGTACCGGAGAACCTAGTTCCATCACTAGTAGCTTGATAAGGTAAAGAATCTTATAAGGAGTGTAAAGGACCTAGAAGTAAATAATACCTTGGACATTTGAATATGGTCCCATGTAGAATAATAAGGGTGGAAGGAGAAAAGTGCTAACATAACAACGTTTGAAATAGCTAAACCCGTCGTTTTGAGCCCGTGATCACAAAGGGAAGTGGGTTGAAGAAAGTGCCTTTGAATAATTTGATTTCTATGAATAGTTAGGGGCCCGTGAAGTAATTTGATGAGATTAACACCATAACAGTACAAAGAGATAGTAAAAGCTTGAATATGATATTTTGAAGAACTAAGGATGCAGCAGAAGCATGAGATTAACACCATAACAGTACAAAGAGCTAGTAAAAGCTTGAATATGATCTTTTGAAGAACTAAGGATGCAGCAGAAGCATGGGAATGTTATAAGAAGTCAATCCATACCTATGATCGGCTCATGTAGATGGAATTTGAGTCAAGATTAGTCTTCTAATTAATTTAGAAACTTAGACGATAAATTAATGAATAAAAGGAAAAGATTATCTATGTTAAATTAAATGAAGAGATGCAATGGTTCATGTCAAAAGACACAATGGTTCAATACTATACCTATTGAAATACTATATAAACCAGAAGTAGTGGTGAATCTTAGGGTGTCTTGGTGGTTTGAATAATTTGATTTACACACAGGTCCGGTAATTTGATAGAGATTAACACCATAACAAGACAAAGAGATAGTAAAAGCTTGAATATGATATTTTGAAGAACTAAGGATGCAGCAGTGGCTACGAGATTAACACCATAACAAGCATTATTAAAGACAGTATTGAATATGATCTGTTGGTGAACTAGGGATGTAGTAGAAGCATGGGAACGTTATAAGCAGTCAATCCATACCCATGATCGCCTACGTAGATGGAATTTGAGTCAAGATTAGTCTTCTAATTAATTTAGAAACTTAGACGATAAATTAATGAATAAAAGGAAAGATTATCTATGTTAAACAAATGAAGAGATGCAATGGTTCATGTCAAAAGATACAATGGTTCAATATCATACCCTATTGGAAATACTATATAAACTAGAAATAGTGGTGAATCTTAGGGTGTCTTGTGGATTATATATATATATATATATATATATATATATATATATATATATATATATTGGATTGAATGGAAGTTCATTCTATCATGTTGGTTCATGTTTACAAGATGAGTCTTGTTATGAGGGTTGGATTCCTCACATCTCGGGCCTATGGATACAGATCAGAAGAGGGTCTTACAGAGGGTTTGATTCCTCACTTCTCAGTTGGATATTCGAAATACAAGTTGGGTCTTGTAATGTGAGATTTGGATCTCTCATATTCAGCTGAAGTTGAAGACATCAAAGACATTTTATTTGTATTCATTCAAGTTAAACAAATAAAATGGCCACCTACTTCATACAGTTTTTTGTTACACATGTTTGTGAATAATTAATTGAGATGAATATATCTTATTCAGTTAATTCAATTAATCTATGAAAGTGTGAAAAGAAGTCAAAATTTCTAGACATTGATTCACCCCCCTTCTGTCATGTGCTCAACAGAGGTGTACTGTTCCTTCATTTTAAATGCAACCTTTTTCCAAGCCCATTTTTTTTTTTTGTTTTGTTTTCTATTTTTTCCGGGTTGAAGCCAAGGTGGGTCTTCTCTTTAAGAATGATAAAACAATGCCCACCCTGACTCTACCCTCACAAATGTTCATACTTCACCAAGTTGAATACAAGGTGTGGGACTTCTACCTAAGCATGAAAAACATTGCCCACACATGCTCTACCTTGGCTACATCTTCTAATTCCTTATTTTTACATGTCCCATTAGTTTCTTATGAGATATTTCATTGTCCTCGGAATACCTCGGAGAGCATCTACAAGGTCTATGATTGGAGTTTATCTTTTTTCATATATTAAGCTCGGCCTTCGCTAACCCATTCTTCCCACAAAATGAGGGACAATCCTTTCTTGGTTCAATACACCCAAAAATCCCAAAAAGATGAGGAGACGAGGTGTTGAAGTGTGGAAAGTGGTGTTGATTAAGGTTGGTTGTCATTGATGTCCTTTGAAGAAAGACTCCATAGCACAGTTGTTTGGGTAATGGACCCAATAGTGTTTTGATGTAAATGACTCTAGCTATTGTTTTTTATGGTTGATAAGAAGTAATATGGATGAACTCCAAAGGTCCCCTTATGGTGAAATCCCTCTACAGGGAAGACACTTTTATAAGAACCCATGCTTAATTGTGGAATAATGAGATGAAGGAAAGTGAATTTGTCAGGGAAAATATCCTAGATGGATAGTTCATCAAGTGTCATTTCCCGTGGTATGTGGACGTCACATAATTCCTCACTGCTAGAGAGTTATGGCTATGAGAAGTTGGAGACTCAAGGTTTGGGTAATGACCCTAAGTTTGTTTGATGGGTAACGTATGAGTTATGATATATATTTTCCTAAAAATACTATTATGTAATATGGATAGCACATGTCATGCCATTTCTCGTGGTATGTAGAACGTCACACAACTCCTCACAGCTTGAGAGTTATGGCCTCACGGGTTGGAGGACCCTCATATGTCATCTAGAAGCCCCAAAACAGCAATCAAAGTGGTTTAAGAGATTTTAAAAGGTAAATAATAAAGTGAAGTGACATGTAATATAATTCAAAATCAATACAAAATAAATTATTTCAATAATAATTTTAATGGAGAAATTAGAAGTGGACGAACCCTAAACTAAGGAAAGTGGGGCCAAGTGACCTAGAAGATGCTTCTTCTTTAAGGAAGCTACTTAGAGAGTATAAATACATATAAGGCCTCACTTGAATCACACTTGAGCATATTGAATATCTATAGGTTTCTTAGGTTTAAAATGATATCTAAGCCGAAATTTGAGGAAAGTGAAGAAAAGAAGGCTGAAATGCAAGGAAGGATAAATTATTTTGATGGTGCTTCTAAGGCATGTTATTTTCGTGTCATCTCACCATTTTCGCCATAACTTTTTTGCTATAATTATTCAGATATTGAAATTTCTACTAAGTAAGAAACATATCCAAGTATCTGTGGCACCATCTGTGGGTCATTGTATTTTGGGAGTTACACTCATGGAAAATAGGGTTTTGTAGCTAGTCCCGAACTAGTCAAACGTGTTTCGTGTAAAAACGCCATAACTTCTTCATAAAAGATCCAAATTAAGTGAGACCAAATGTTTTGGCTAGGTATAGTCTATAGTATGTTTTGTAACTTTTCTGATCATTTCATCAAATATTTTAGTGGGGAACGCTTCTACAAGGTCGCTCTCTAGAATAATCCGTAATTCAAAGGTATGTCATTTTTGCTATAACTCATTTTATGAGAGGTTCCAAGTAGTGCCAATTTTGGAGTAATTCGTATTAAACACACTGGAAGAACATTGTATATCAGTTTCTTTAGTCTTTATACATTTCTAGGTTCTGTTATGATTACTCTGCTAGGGTTGTTGACTAATCCAAAACTAGGCATGGAGACTAAAGAAAAGTTTGATGAAAATGCTAGTCTCTTTGTTTTAAAGTTAAGGAAGGTTTGCGGTGATGTGATAACATACACTGTGCCCATTGTATGTAGCTACAAATCATATTTTGATGAGATGAAATTGATGAGGGATTCTTTTGCTGGAGGTACATGTTGAGTACATGGTTGGAGACAAGTAGTTGATGAGTTGGAAGACATACATGAGGTGCAGGTTTATGATGCTATAACATATTGATGAGTCATAGTTGATGAGTAGGTTGATGCCGATTGGTATGCACTTTGTTATGGTACGTGCTGGTGCATGGTTGATGCAATTTGTTTAAGGTACAAAGTTTATTACAGGCTGGTGCATGGTTGGATGCACTTTGTTTATGGTATAGGCTGATTACGATTTGAGGTACAGGTTGATGCATTGGTTTAGATTTATTGGTACAAATTCACAGCGGTATATCTCACAGCGATAGTGACGCTGGTTCCACTCATTCTAATTCTACTCAGTAGCAGATTCGGCAAGGACAGTGGTTGTAGCCACCTTCCTGGTCAGAAATGGGAGAACATTGGGGGCTGTAGCCTCCTTATGGCTGTAGCCAAAGAATTGGGAAGTTGGAGCCTCCCTCGTGTTGTAGCCCGGGAGAAACTAGGAGGTTGGAGCCTCCTCCAGCCTTTGTAGCCGGAAACAAAGGAAGTTGAAGCAAAATGAATGTAATTTTTCAAACATATAAGAAAAAACATTTTTGTGGTTTTCTCCATTTGAGTTTCCACGAAACATTGGTGTACTATGCATGTGTGTGATTGTTTATTTATTACCGCCATTATTGATAATAATTCTACATTGATATAACATTTCGAAGAAAAAGATTATACCTACATTATTATCGATTCAAAACCTCTCAAGAACCAACAATTGGTATCGAAAGGTGTGTTCCTTCCGTAAATCGGCGAATCCACCAAAGGTAGGATCATGGAGAGTACTAAACTCATATAAAATGGAATACCATAGTTTGATGGGACGTATATGCTTTGGAGCATAAGGATGAAGGAATATATACAGGATGTGGATTTCAAGTTTGGCAATCAATTGTAGATGGATACATAGCACCAAATAGCTTCCAACAAGGACAAAGCGTTGAAACTCATGGAGAATAATTCCAAAGCCATGCAAATGCACTTTTTGAATGGTCTTAGTGATAATGGCATTCATTAAAGTTGCACATTGTAAATCGCTAAAGATTTGGGACAAGCTTTGAAATATTTATGAAGGAGATTCAAATTCAAAATAAATGAAAAGCTTCAAACTTACAAGAGGTCACCAACAACTAAAATGAAGGAAAAGAAGATATCACCACCTACTTCTTACAAGTCGATGAAATGTTGAATGCAATCATAGGGTTGGGAGAAGAAATCAAGGAATTCCAATAATTAAAGGTAAAAAGATCTCTTCCTATGAGATTCTGTCCCAAAGATATCGCGACTAGAAGAAAGATCGGATCTAAACTCAATAAGAATGGACTAAATCCCGATGGAATCTTCAACATATGAGATGAGAATCAATCAGAAAATCCCGGCGTAAAAGAAGTAGCCTTCAAATCATCCAAGCAAGATCAAAGAAAAGAAAAGGAACAAGAAGAATATAGCAAAGAAGAACGTACATCTCTAAGATGATGAAGAAGTGGGCCAACTTCGCCAAAAGACCTAACAAGGAAACCAACGGTAGGTACGAGGTAAGCCTTTAATTTGTTTTAGAATTTTGGTGGATGGTATTATTACTTTTATAACAAATGTCTTCATAATAAAAAAGAGAAATGATGAAGGTTACTCAAAATGTAGATAAACATATAAAGGTAAAGAACTACAAAGAAAGCTAAGAAAAAACTTTTGCACTAAAGAAGACATCTCAATGCATTTAGTATGCTTCTGTGATAGTGAAACAGGAGAGTTCTATTCATGGCAAGAGAAGACTCTGAGAAGAAGACTAAGAAGAATATGAAGAATCATATGAAGAAGAAATTGAAGAGTGCGTAAGTTGACTTCCAGAAGAATTAATGAGTGCCATAGAAGTTATCATAAGAGAAAAGAAGAAAACAAAACAAGCGCGTATAACTAGATAAGAAAAAAAGACACTCAAGAACTAGGAACAAATGATTACAAAATTGAAGGTTCAAATTAAGAAGATAAAAGAATTGAAGAAGCACTCAAAGAACAATCCAGAAGGAAAGGATCGATCACTTGGAAACCCCGAAGCGCAGATTGTCACACTAAGAAAGGATATTCAAAAGCAGTAACATGCGCATTAGCCCAAAGTTCCGATGACATTATTAGTAGTCAAATATATTATCTTGACAAGTCCGGAGTTGTATACAATCAAACAGAAAAGCGACCAAGCTCCAAAACAACATAAAGAAACAAATCCAAAAAGCTATGCAAAAACAATCAAAGGATAAAAGATATACAAGGAAGATTAGCTGTGGACACTCCTCCACCGAAGATTCGGGATTTAATCAACAAATGTGATAGTCAGCTCAAGAAGAAGAAGGATTCATAAGAGCACCTCCTTCATAAGATATTCAACTACCAAAAATTAAACTATATTTTGGTTTATGCTATGCTTGTAATAATTTTGGACATAAAGTCAGAATTGCAGAGCTAACAACAGAACAATAACTACTTGGTACTATACACGCGGGTTATTCAAGAATACCTAGTGAAACACAGAGAAGAAGTTACAAATTGTGTTTGAATCCTTGAGCACTGAAGCGGAATGTTATAAATGTAACAATTTTGGACACATACAAAATTGCGTAATGATAGTCCCTCCTAATGAACCTCAACAGTCACAAACAAGAATCTCAAAATGACATGGATAAGAAAGCAAGATCAAAGATAGAAATGAAGACGCACAGCCGCTTACAAGCTAAAACGTAAGAAACGCGTTGGTATAAGCGATGCGGATGTTCAAACACATGACGTGATATGAAGTTTCTTACATTACGAGGAAAGAGATGATCACCTCCTTTGGAAATGACATGATTCATCCAAAATCATTGAAAAGGCACAAATTCAAATTGGGAACAAGAATGAAAGGCGCAAAATGTTCTTAATTAGTAGAAGATACGAAACAATCTTTAAGTGTGAGTCACCGTTTGACCAAGGTCATAAAGTTACTTTCGATTCACAAAGGTGAGATAAGAAAGAAGGTTCAGTGAAATTATTTACAAATGCAAGAACTTCAAGCAACATATATGTGTTGCTTAAATTGGAAACGAAAAGTGCTGTCTAGGAAAGGAAGATGAAAAGTTGGCTATGGCACGTAAGAATGGGTCACATGCATTTGATAACCTCGTCAAAGTCGCATGAAAAAGAGAAGTACGAGAAATGCCCCATATCACTTAACAAATCCAACACTTTATGCAAGCATTGCTAACAAGGAAAGAAAACAAAGACCGTAAGTTCAAATCAAAGGATCATTCAACAACAAAACCACCTGAAATTGTGCATACCGATCTAGTTGGACCAACTACAACAAAGGCTTAAAAGGTGAGATAATTTCTATGGTATTAGTTGATGATTATACAATGATCATGCTTTTCTTTCTCAAGAACAAATCGGCTTTTGAAAATTTCAAGATCTACAAGGAAATGGTTGAAAATGATGATGGATTCAAGAATCAAATGTTTAAGATCGATAATGGAGGAGAATTCACCAAAGGAATTTATGGACTAATACAGAATCATGGAATAAAAAGGCACTGGCCTCTAGGACACCTCAACGTAATGGATTTGTCGAAGCAAAGAAAATGACAGTATAAGAAATGGCTCAACAATGATAATGGATTCAAAGTTGATGAATATTTTTTGGACACAGGCAAAGGCATACAACAGCTCACATTCAAAAAGAGTAATGCTCAAACAACACTGATAAACTCCATACTCTAGCCATGGAAAAGGAAGACCAAAGAAATGTAAAGCACTCTCAGAGTTTTTGGAAGAAAATGCTACATCAAAGAGAAGATACAAATAAAGTTTGACTCTCGGGTGGACAAAGAAATACTTAAGCTGCTACTCAAGCTGCTGAAAGAATACAAGTGTTACAATCTAAGATTAAACAAAGTTGTGGAAAGCATCAACGAACAATTGATGAAATAGGCATACCTAATCAAAGAAAGAAGAAAACAAATCAATGGAACAACTTTTAGCTTAAGATGAAAGCGAAGAAGAAGAGGAAGATGAAGATGAAGATGAAGAGAATATGACACAAGCAGAAGAGCAAGTTCAACAAGTATCCCAAAAGACACCCAAGAACGAAAGTAATGTATTAATCCATCCTTCGACGATTATAGGAAACAAAGACGTGAGTTGAGACTAGAAGAAAATCCGTTCACCATAACAACACACCTAGCACTCTTATTCATAATTGAACCAAACCGCTTTGAAGAAATAAGGATGAATTTTGGAATAAGGCCATGGATGAAGAATTGGATCAAATAGAGAAAAATGACACTTGGGAATTGGCCCCAAGACCAAAGAATAAGAATGTGATCAAAAATGTCGGGTTTTCAAGAATAAATTGAATGAAGATGGACAAAGTTACAAGGAACAAAGCTATATTGGTATGTAAAGGATATGCACGATTGAAGGAATCTAATTTTGAAGAGACATATGCCCCGCTTACAAAATGGAAGCAATCCATTTGCTTTTAGCTTATGCATGCTCCAAAATGTTAAAGTATAATCGATGGATGTAAATCAACTTTTCTCAGTCAGGAACTTGAAGAAGAAGTTCACATTGAACAAACCAAGGATTTCAGCTGTTAGAGAACGCATCATGTGTGTAAATTCAAAGAAGGCCTTGTATGGTCTAAAATGTGCTCCTAGAGCATGGTACTCAGACTAGATAAGTATCCGCAGCAGTGTGGTTCAAAAGGAAGTAGACATCAACCCTACATCAAGGTAAGTCAAGGTAATATTTTTATTAATTGAAGTTTATGTTGATGATATTATTTTGGTAATGATGATGACAAGTTGCTGCAGAAATTTGCAAAAAGACATGCAGAGTGAATTTGAAACGTCATTACTTGGAGAACTATCATTCTTTCTAGGACTTCAGATATCGCCAAGCAACCAAGGAATTTTTATTTCAAACCAAGTATATCGAGAATGCTAAAGAGGTTCAAATGGAAGATTGCAAACCAAGACCCCCATGCAAACCAATTGTAAGTTAAGCAAAGATGATGATTCAAAGTCTACATACTCCGTAGGCAATATAGGTCATCGATTGTACCACTATATGTGACGTTATCCAAACCATGTAATGCAGCAGCCTGGACATGTGGGCATTTCTCGCTACATCAAAGGAATCACATGTATTAGTAGTAAAGAGGATCTTCAAATATCTCAAAGGAACGTAATATTTGGATTATGGTATCCAAAAGGAAAGATCTATCACTTATGGCCTACACCTGATGCAAATTCAAGGTGTTGTATTGATGATCGACGAAGCACCGCTGAGCAAAGTTGTTCTACTTAGGTGAGCGTTTGCATCATGGCTAAGTAAGAAACAATCATCGATATCTCTATCTACAAACAAGGCAGAGTATACAAACAACAAAGTATGTTGTACACAAGTTCTTTGGGATCTAAAACAAACTTGACAGACATATATACAAGCTGAGTATGATGAGCCCATTCCAATATATTGTGATAATACAAGTGCCATCAATATCTCAAAACCCTAAGGATGCACTCCAAGATGAATAACATTCCAATCAAGCATCACTTTCAATGGGAACAAGTTACAAAAAAGAACATCAAAGTTGAGTATGTGGGCATTAAAGGGCTGAACAAGTGGCACGCATATTTACAAAACCACTTCCACGAAGCCTTTGAATATCTTCGCCAAAGACTTTGGAGTTATTTCTAATTCAAAATGAATGTTTTTAATGCTTTTGAATGCTTATCTTATATGTCTTATATGTACACGAGGAAGCACCATCCATAAGAGGACAATCACGGGGAGAAACCCTAGATGGAAAGATACCTTTGCCATTGATGACAAGGGGAGAGATTTATCAGATGCAGAGGACAGAGGCATTAGTTTCTGTGTGGGAGCATGAGTGTTATGATTTCAGTTGTTGCATCGTGAGCATTTCCATCAATGCCAAAGGGGATTGTTGATTAAGGTTGGTTGTCATTGATGTCAACCTTGAAGAAAGACCCATAGCACAAAGGTTTGGGTAATGGACCCAATAGTGTTTCTGATGTAAATATGACTCATTATTTGCTTCTTATCAACCATGAAAAGAGAAATATATTTGAACTCCAAAGTGGTCCCCTTATGGTGAAAGCCCTCAATGGAAGACGCTTTGTGGAGTAAGAGAACCATTAATTGTGGAATTATGAGATGAAGGAAAGTGGATTTGTCGAAAATATCCCATATGGATAGTTCTTTCATGTCATTTCCTAAGTATATGTGGAATGTCACATAATTCCTCAATGGTGCCAGGAAAGTTATGGCCATGAGAAGTTGGAGACCCCGTGTTTGGGTAATGGACCCAAGTTTGTTTTGATGGGTAAATCTGCATGGGTTATGACATATTTTCAGATAATATTGTTCTATATGGATAGCACATGTCATGCCATTTCGGGTGGTATGCAGAACGTCACATAACTCCTCACACGGTTTGAGACTTATGGCTCACGGTTGGAGGATCCTCATATGTCATCTAAAAGCCCCAAAAGGTCAAAGTAATCAAAGTGGTTTAAGAGATTTTAAAAGGTAAATAATAAAGGAAGTGATGAGTGTATTATAATCCAAACTGAATACAAAATAAATTATTCTAATAATAATTTTAGTGGAGAAATTCAGAAGGACACAACCCTAAATAAGGAAAGTGGGGCCAAGTGACCTAGAGCATGTTTTTAAGGAAGCTACTTGGAGAGTAAGTATAAATAAGAGGTAAAGGCTCTCTCATTTGAATCACACTTGAGAATATTGAATATCTATAGGTGTCCGAGGTTTACAAATGA
This sequence comes from Picea sitchensis, assembly GCA_010110895.2. Lineage (NCBI taxonomy): Eukaryota > Viridiplantae > Streptophyta > Pinopsida > Pinales > Pinaceae > Picea > Picea sitchensis. Next base: position 263,829 of record SNQJ01S0008334.1, on the reverse strand, counting down.
TATCTAAGCTGAAATTCGAGGAAAGTGAAGAAAAGAAGGTCAAATGCAAGGAAGGATAAATTTCTTTGATGGTGCTTTCTAAGGTATGTTATTTTCGTGTCATTTCACCATTTTTGCTATAACTTTTATATAATGATTCAGATCCTGAAATTGCTATTCAAGGATAAAACATATCCAAGTATCCGTGGTTAAAAATTCATCTTGTGGTCGCTAGGTCTTGGGATTTACACTCCGTGGGTGCCAGGTTTGTGGTCAAATCAAACTAGTCAAACATGTGTTTTGGGCAAAAATGTCATAACTTCTTCATAACAGATCCAAATTCAGGAGACCAAATGGATAGGGTATAGTCTTTAGTATGTTCTTTAATAGTTTCAGATCATTTCCAAAAACATTTTAAAGGGGAACGCTCTACTAGGTCGTTCTCTAGAATAAGCCGAATTCAGCAAGGTATGCCATTTTTGCTATAACTCAATTTTTAAGAGGTTCCGAGTAGTGCCACCTCGGAGTGGAATTTCATAAAACACACTGAAGAACATTGTATATCAGTTTCAAATATTTATACATTACAAGTTCAAAGCGCGATTACTTCAAGTTGGGTTAGCTGGACTAATCCAAAACTAGGCATGTGAGGACTAAAGAAAAGTTTGATGAAAATGCTACTTCGTTTCTAAAAAGTTAAGGAAGGTTTGCAGAATGTGATCATATACACCGTGTCTACGAGCTACAAATCATATTTTGGATGATGAAATTGATGAGGTATTTTGCTGAGGTACATGTTGAGTACATGGTTGAGACAAGTAGTTGATGAGTTACACACATACATGAGGTGTATAGTTGATGATGTTGGTACATATTGATGAGTCATATTTGATGAGTAGTTGATACATGATTGGTATGCACTTGGTTAGAAAATGAGTTGGCATGGTTACGCACGTTTAAGGTACGTGTTGATTACGTGTTGGTATGGTTGATGCACGCGTTTATGGTACAAAGCTGACACAAGTTGGTGCATGGTTGACTCACTCGTTGATGGCAATGTTGGATTACAAAGCTGAGGTACAAAAGTTGATGCATGGTCTCGGGATTTATCGGGTACATGTTTACAATGATATCTCTCATAGTGATAGTGTGATAGTGGTTCCATCATCTACTTCTACTTTAGGGTGGTAGGATTGTGGCAAGGACGTGGTTGTAGCCACCTTCCTGGGCTTAGCTCCAGAACATTGGAGTTGTAGCCTCCTTCCGCTGTGTCGAGATTTGGGAGTTGAGCCTCTCTGCTGTAGCCCTCGAGAAACTAGGATGTTGGAGCCTCCTTCCGCCTGTACTGAAAACAAAGGAAGTTGGAAGCCCAATGAATGTAATTCTTCAAGACATATAAGAAAAGCATTCTCTCGTTTTCTCTCCCGACGGTTTCCACCTAAAACACTGAAATAAGTGTATGTTTGTGATTTTTTTATTTCTTACTGGTCATTATTGATAATAATTCTACATTGATATAACATTTGAAGAAAAAGGATTATAATTATGTTATTACTGATTCACCCCCCCTCTCAGTAATCCAACAAGTGGTAAGTATGATTAGGAATGGCACAATGACCTATAAAGGGGACCTCCCAGTAGCAAGCACATCCCTAATGGTGACCACTTACTAGGGCACAATTTCAACCACTAAGGTGAAATAGGGCAAGGAGCATAACTTCCAAGAAAACATTACATAATCAAAATAAATTTTAAATGAAAAAAACTCAAATGCCTCAAATAATGAAATGACACTCACCATAATATTTGGCTTGTACCTGATGGAGAAAGAACCAATGTCTTACGGAAGCAAGTTGATGTGGTGGATACCCTCATGATGAACTTGAGATACGTGGTGGTGGGGTGGGCCTTTGTCTATGAAATTGGATGTTGTCATCCATATGCCTCTCGGTACTCCATGTTTGGAACCTGAGGGCCTCGAGACATCATCTCCTCAGTTATCCCTAGGAAATGAGGATAAAAGGTTTTTTATTTGTTGGGGTCAATTTCGATTGAGTATGACGATTTGGGAGTTGTGGATACATTTTCTTGTGTTGGAAGGTTGAATACTTCATCTTGGTGGTCGATTTTGTTAAGGAGGCCAAGTTTTTGGGTTGTTGGTTGAGTTATACACAATGTTGGGTGTATTTCCTTGAGACCATGCAACAAATCTCTCTTGTTGGTCAAGGCATTCATACTGTTGGAAGGGTACCTTGTTAGAGGGTATAATTTTCTCCTATTGTGGTTGTGATTCCTTATTATTGGATAGTGTTTCAGTTGTGGCTTGAATCTGAGGTATTGAGGTTGAAATTCAAGTGTTAGCCAAGTTTGTTGTAGTAGAGGTCAAGTTGTTGTTGCAAGGGTCAAGTTGGTTGATATAGGGGTCGAATCCTTGTGGAGGAGGTCTCCCTCACCTATAGTTGTCATCATCATTGTTGGGAATGAGTTTGTTGTTGTAAAAGGGGCCTAAACAAGATGATGTCATCTACATGAAAAATTATCTATGTATTTTCCAAAGCAACCTACTGAAATACATATAAATCAGGTTCCTCTCTATTTGTTATTTTTCTATTTACGAAGATCTCTAATATACTTGGTTGTCTCAAATATTTAATTGCAGTAAATACCTTTGTACCAATATATTGGTGTTTCTTGTAAATCACAATAGAGAGTGGAAATACTTTTGAACTATTTAATAGAATACTTGTGTGCATAATGTTTAACAAAATGTCTAAACTGCAAAACTAAGAAAAAAAATAAAAATAAAAAATAGTGGGGATTTTACAACTTCAAAGTTGTCACCTCTAAATATTACAATGAATATGAATGTATATACAAGTTATAGAATTATTCTCCACCTCCATCTTCGAATAAATTCATTGCAGTGGTGGCCAATGCAAATGATGATAGTAAGCTATGTGACTTTCATCTTTTTCACACTAACTATGGATCCTTGAGGTACATTATTAATATTTACCTTGCTAAAGGCCTTCCATAGACCAAATATCCCGGTGTTTCTTATGAGGGTTGTGTGATGGGTAAGCATCATCGAGTCCTTTACAAAGGACAACTCAATATGGGTCTCTAAACCCCTGGACTTAGGACACAAATATATATGTGGTCCCATGGCCTCTTCTTCTCTTGGGGGAGACAAGTAATTCCTGACATTTAATGATGACTTTTCCTTGTTTCTATAGGTATAAACCACTAAGTCTAAGGATGAGATGTTTTCTAAATTCTAGGAGTTCAAAAACATTGTTGAAGCTCAATGCAAGTAGGGGATCAAGTGTCATGAATCTAATGAGGGGAAGACTACATTTTTAATTTTTTGTGTTAGTTTTTTCACTCTCATGGCATCTCTTGGTAGTAAAATGTTCATTATATTCCTTGATGGAATGGTGTGCTAAGTAGGAGAATAGGTCTATCATGGAATTGACATGTTGTATGCTTCACTCTCAAAACATGAAATTTTCTTTTGGGGAGAAGTGGTTGTCTATGAAGCAATTTAGGTTTCGCTAAGACCGTTGTAAATCCTAACATGTATTATATGTTTGAAAAATATTATCTACTTATCTTAGTTTTGTATGTAGATGACCTGATCCTAGAAGGTAGTTCAGAAAATATCACAGCATGGTGCAAGAAGAAATTGGCAAGTGAATTTAACATGAAGGACATAGGTTTAATGCAATGTTTTCTAGGTCTAGCCAAAGTTTTTTTTCAAGCAAAATTTAAATTTTTTGAAATAAAATTTGGCTAAATTTCTTCATATTTTCATTAAAAATAAAAAACTTGTAGCCTAATTTATGATAATAATTCTCTATATATTTATACTTTTCGCCTCGGAACAAAACTTTTCCATGAATATGTAATTGGCTTCCTTAACCGATTTTGCCGCATCCATGATTGTGTATTATAAATTTTAGGGAATATTTGCTACATACAAAGTTTTAGGTAGTGATTGATACTCTTTGAAATACCATGAACTTACATTTGCAATCATAGAAGTTTTTCTATGAGACGACATTTTTTAATACTTGACTTTTTTTTGTTTACTTATTTTAACATGTATATGGTATACCCCGTGGTATACCATGTTGTATATAGTGTTTTCATATTGGAGGTTTTTAGCAATTTGAAGAAAATGTTTTATGTCTTTCTAATAATAGTTTCCAATGCCATTGTTTTTGGTTGTAAGTTTTATATAATTTCTATGAAAGATTGGTTTTTCTCTAGATGTTATAATATGGGATTTATTATTATTATTTGTCGGTGATGCACAAGTGACACTCATGTATTGGTGTTTTTGCCTAATTTTCAATGTAGTAAAAAAATATTAATGGGTTATCGCCTAAGATAAATGATAAGTTATTTTTTAAAATATGATTTTATTGCCAAATAATTTGATAAGTTATAACATATATAATTTGAAAACAAAACATTGGGTCTAGGGTTTTGACAAGGTTCCAAAGAAGTTTTCCTTGGACAAGGTAAGTATGTAGTAGAGATTTTGAAAAGGTTTTAGATGATGGATTGTATGCCTATAGAAAATCCTATGGTTCCAGATCTAAATTTATTTATTCATTTAGTTTTAGATTTGGTGGATCCTTCTTTATACAAGAAGTGAATTGGATCCCTTATGTATCTAGTGAATATAGTACTTAATTTTATTTTTGCAGTGAACACCTTGAGCCAATACATGTTTGACCAAAGGTAAATTTATTGGGTTGTTGCAAAGCATGTTCTTCAATACTTGAAGGGAACAATGCATCATGGTATGAGATATGTAGGAGATGGTGAGATGATCTTGTATCGTTTTTTGGATTTTAACTAGGTTGAAGATGAAAATGGAAAGAAGATTACTTTAGGGTTCTATTTCATCTTGGATTTAGGCATGATATCCTAGTTTAGATTCCATTGGAAGTAGCTTCGGTGGTTGGGAGGAATGATTGTTTTTTTTTACATAAACTGGAAAATTTTGTATTTATAAAAGGCACGACCAAGGTTGCTCGGTACAAAGGAAGAAGATGGTAAGAAGGATAGACCAATTGTATATATATGTCAGTTACAATAAAAATTGTTCCTAGATATCTTTCAAGCAGAACTAGTTCCAAAATTGATACCATTCAAAATTGGTGATACAATGCCTTACTAAAGCTTACAAATTCATATTTCTACCTTACTGTTCAATTTTTACACAGTCTTCATTAGGAGATGGCTTTAGAGCCACGTTCAAATCTAGGAGGTCTTCATTGGATCCTAGTCTTCTGCTGGCTTCCTCGTTATGATTCTGTACTGAAGATATTGGAGATGTGTCTCTCACGTCCAACCTAGCTTTCATTGCCTCCCCTTGCCGACGAAGGAAATCGGCTTCATATTGAATTTTTCCTATGAGCATCTAGTGTTGAGCCAATGTATCCAAAGTGAAAGAGAGGGTTGAGCTATGGGATTCAATTCTGAGAGAGAGTCAGTGAGTGGTGGTGAAATTATCATCCACCAGTTCCTCCTCTAGATTCTCCTGAGCTTGATGTTGACCATTCTCATGAGCCATGGAAAGAGACAAAATGCATAAATCAAATTGACTAGAGACTATAGCACCAACTTAATTCAAATTGAAATTTCTCAGTTTGCTAGAGGAACCACACCAACCTATCATTTTCTCGGTCGACTAAATTGGCAGAGATTTCTCTCCTATTGATAAGAGAGAAATGATATTGTTGAGTCCCTGAGAAGGAAATGGATCTAGCGATAATGGAGAAACAATGGAAAACATTCAAATTTAATGTGGCTTAGAATTACAATGGTGCATGAATGCAAAAAACTAGGAATTTTCCCACAGTGAAAATGTCCTTCAGACATTGAGGTGACCTGTACTTGTTGAGTCTCCATGCGAAAATTCAATATGATCACCTTTTCATTTATCCTCATTGTTAGAAAAACAGGACCGCGGAGCAATAAAATAAAACAAATGCAGAAACAAAAAACACAGAAGACACACAATACAAGAGAGAGACACAGATTTACGTGGTTCACCCAGTGTGGGCTACGTCCACCAGAGAAATTGCCAAGTCCTTCCTTTATTATTATCCAGCAATTAAAGGGATGCAACCTACAACAAAACCTGTTGTAACTTCCTCTTCTTTCTCTCACAGTCTCCTCTCTCAGAATACAATATTCACTCACATCCATAGCCACAATACATTTCCCTCATAAAAGAGGGTTGCCTTCTAGGGCAAAAAACCCTAACATAATCTCTACCGTTAGTCATAAAAGAGGGTTGCCTTCTAGGAAGCAAAACCCTAACATAATCTCTACCTATAGATCTCATGTAATCTTATAAATGAACCTAAACTGCATTTACAATGAAATTACAATATACTTTTATAGTGCACGAGTTTCTGGCTTCTCACCTCAACACAAATTGCCCCTGCACTTCACCGAGGGATGGACTTCGACCCCGCAGAGGGTAATTTCCCTCCAAGACTTCATGGAAGAGTGTACATATCAGTGTAAATACTTCATGGGGTATAGACATAGATGAAAACAAAGACCTTTGAATAGGTTACACCAGTTCCACAACCAACAATCTCCTACTTGGAGAATGATCTCAACAAGTCCACTGCTGATGTATATGCTGTACTTTGAACTTTGGACCGGGTAAATTTCTCATCTTTCACCTTCATGCTTAAGATTAACCAACCGAAAGTTAGCAGGAACTCAGTTTCTCCCCCGGTTACTCCCTTTGTTAATACTATTGTCCGCGGATTTTAAGGTAAAATTTTTCCATCTTCAATTGTCCATCTTCCAAGGCTGATCATATGAAATGGTACTCAACCGAGTATGCTTAGTCTTTGAATGGAATGGTTGAGGCTCTTTGTAAGTGGGAATGGTGACCACTGTCACAGTACAATTTGTTATTCTCTTGCTTCTTTCTAAATTCCTCCATAAACCTTTGTAAACTAAATCATCTCTTTAATAGCCTCTCTAGAAGTAAAGAATATACTCTCATTTCCTGCTGTTGAAAGTCAAACAACCTTTTGTAGTTTTGAAATTCAACTTACCGTTGTTCCACCTAAAAACATTCTTGTGGTGCTCCTCCTCCGCCATTCACACCCCGCCATATCTCAACTTCAACATATCCCTCAGAAAAGTGTCCGGGAACCTCCAAAATATAATTCATGAGTAGAAGTACCTATCAAGTACCTTAGAATCCACTTTACTACTTCCCAATGTTCTTTACCTGATTGTTCATATACCTACTCACAACTCCCATCGCATGTGCAATATCCGGTCTTGTGCAAAATCCAATGTGTATTACATCGTCATTAACCGTCATGTATAAGGGACCCTGACATGTATTATATCTCCTCCTCGTGGTTCCTGGGACACATTCTAGTTAATTTGAAATATTGGCCAAAGGTGTGTAATTAACCGTTTTGCATTCTCGTGATTCTAAACCTCTCCAACACCTTCTCTCAGAATTCTCACCCCGAGACAATATCAATTTGTGATTTTTCCTGTTATTCTCTATACCAAGGATTTTCTTTGCAAAGACCTAAATCCTTCATCGCAAATGAATTGGTTAATTTCTTTCTGGAGTAATATTTATATCCCGTGACATTAGACCCCGCAAGTCAGCATGTCATCTACATACACAGCAAGATAATAAAGCTTCCATTTTCTAGCCTTTTAAAATAAACACAGTTGGATCGTAATGACATCTATTGGTAACCCTGCTCGGGCTATAAACCTCACAAACTTCAAATACCACTACCTGAGCTTGCTTTAGGCCATACAAGCCTCTTCTTCAACTTGTATACCAAATTCTCCTTCCTTGACCTCATACCCCCGTGGCTATTGCATGTGCCCTTCCTCCAACCTCTGTATGGAGAAAAAGTTTTTACATCAACCTGCTCAAGATGAAAATCTCTACTACCACAAGACTTGTAGGCTGTTCTCGATTGAAGTCATTTTAACAATGTGAGAAAATATTTCATCAAAATCTTATACCTTTCTTTGTGCAAACCCTGTTACAAATAAGTCTAGCCTTGTACCGCTTTTCTCCTCCGGCTTCCTTCAACTTGTAAACCCATTTATTCTCTCGCAATTCCTTTTTCCTCAGAGGCAACTCCAACCAAGTCCCAAGTCCTACATTTTCCAAGGAATCCATTTCCTTGCATGCCTTGTTCTAACTCTTTGCGTTCACCGTGATTGCTCTTTCATAAATATCTCCTGTTCACCCTAATCACCAACAATAAATAATATAAATGAAGGAGAGTATCGCCTGTGGGGTATTCTAACCCGGTAGATATTCTAAAACACTTCTATGTGCGTTTGAGGTAACCCAATCGCCTCACCATGGTAATACCTTTGATTTCGTGTCTCTTTGGAATCTCTCTAATCCCACTGCTAATCACAGATTCTTGTTTCTTTTCCTCGCTTCCTGCTTCTTTCCCCAACCCATCCTTGTACATGACCCTCTCATTGAATAAGACATCTCTGTTCCCAATGATTTTGTTATTTCATAACCTGCTAAGAGAGTCTAAAATCATTAACACCATATCCAATAAAAGGTACATTTCTTGGATTTTGGCTCCTCAAGCTTTGTCCCATTTTCTTTATCAATATGGACAAATGTTTACAACCAAAGTTTTCAAAAAAGAATAGTTTCATCTTTTTCTTGTCCATTCCTCCTCCTCCGAATTTTACCATCCAAAGATCTTGAAGGTCCCTCCGCTTATTAAGTAAACAACTGTGATTCATGCGATCCGCCTTAATTGTAGGCAAACCAAAGATGCAACTTCATAATTCTTGTACTCCATGATTGTCTTGTTCATCCTTCGACACCATTTTCTTTGGTGCTCAGAATCATTTCTACGAATCCCATGGTATGAACAACAAGAATTCATCAAACTCCTTGTTGCAGATTCGCCTCCATTATCTGATCCGAGACACCCCCAACCTTTCCCGCCTCATTCTCAACTAAAGCTTTCCATTTTTAAAAGTATCAAAACATCAGATTTTTTGTCGAATGCAATAAAACCCAAGTTTTCTAGTTGCATCATCAATAAAAGTAAATATAATAATGAGAGCCCTAGATGATACCTGAAATGGGTCATCATACATCCGTATGCACAAGCTCTAACCTTTCATTCTTCTTTTTCTTTTCCACTGGTGAAATCAATTTCTTTGTTTTCCATAAACACAATGCTCATGTAGTTCAAATCAATTTTTTTTAAGATCTCGCAACAAATTTCCTTTGTGAAGGATCAGACACCTTCTCACTCATGTGTCCCAAATTCTTATGATGCCATAGTGTTGTATCCACTTCCAAAGCAAGATATAGAAGAGTTAGTATTAACAATACATAGATACAATGTACCTACCTTCTCTCCTTTCGCTTATCACCAATGATCCAGATGACCTTCCACTGCCTTATCCAGAATATGGATACATGTTCTCTAATTTGCTAACTGCCTGTTGGAAATTCAGATTTTGCCTAAACTGAACATGTTTTTAGTCTCCTTTCAACAACCATTGGTTTCCATTTCTTGTTGTTTATTTTTACATTTCCCATTCCAACAATTTTGTATGGTCTATTATCACCCAATTGAACTCCGGTCCAAAATCAATTTGAACATAATCTAGAAAAATGTTTCCTATCGTGTGTGGAATGAAATGAAGCTCCCGAATCTACTACCCAAGATTCAGAAATATTATCTATAGAAAGAATCAAAGCATCTTGTAACACATCACCAAGTTATACTTGTTTCCTCATTTCTCCTCATCCATCTCTTTGTTTCTTTGGAGTCAGCTTCCTTCTTCGGGGACATGTCCTTTCTTCCCACAATTCCAAAGACTCTATCTTTCCAAGTCCTGATTTGGATCTGCCCTTCCTAAAATTTCCACGGTTCCTCAGTCTTCCTCTATCCTTTGTCTCCCTCAAGCCTCCAGGTTCACGCATTCTCGATGTTCTCTCACCAGGCTTTTCCTGGGCCGTGATTTCCTCACTGTATACCAACATCATCATCAAATTTTAAAGTATTTGGAACAGAGACAGTTACTTATAACCATGACCAAGACATTCCAAATTTTCCTCGCAATGAGCACAAGATTAGGCAGCCCTAACCCATCATCAAAGTCCACTCCTTACAAAAACTTAGTTGATTAGTAATCAGATTAAATTCATTTAAATGATCCAACACTCCACCTTTCCTCGGCATCTTCATATTAAATAATATTTTCAATAGAAATACCTTATTGGACACCAGGGTTTTTTTCATACAATTTGGTCAACTCATCCATCAAACCCTTCGCTATCTTTTCTTTCGAAAGCCACAATCAATAATCGCCAAAGCTCGTACTGTATCGCTTCCTAGAGCCTTTCGCCAAGAATTCCATTCTTCTGGCCTCCTTCATGGTCAGCCATTACTCCACTCAATGGTAGGAATAGATCCCTTCCATATAAATAGTCTTCCATTTGCATCTCTCATAACTGGTAGTTTTGGCTGCTAATGAATCTCTAAACTTTCCATATTCCGACATTGTTCCCACTCAAACTGAACCCTCTTTTCCTACAGGTTACCTTTCACTGGACAAATTTTGGCTTGAAAACAGACCACGTGGAGCAATAAATAAAACAATGCGGAAATAAAAAACATTTAAGACACACACACAAGAGAGAGACACAGATGACAGTATTTTACCTAGTGTGGGCTACTGCCCACCGTAGAAATTTGTGGGTCCTTCCTTTATTATTATCCAAGAATTGAAGGATGTAACCACAAAGAAACCTGCTTGTAACTTCCTCTTCTTCCTCACACAGTCTCCTCTCTCATAAATATTCACTCCACATCCATAGTTTGAATACATTTCCCAAAGAGGGTTGCCTTCTAGGGTAAAACCCCTAACATAATCTCTAACAAGGCATCAATCTATAAATGAATGGTCAGGATTTACAATGAAATTACAATATAATTTTTATAAGGCATGATGGGCTTCATCAACCCTCAAGTAGTCTGGCTATTCCTGTGACTTCAAAATTGGGATGGACCTCATAGGGTACTGCACTCCCCCTCACAGGAAGAGTGTACATACTTCTGGGGTGTAAATACTTCATGGGGTATAGACACGGTTGAAAGCAAAGGACCTCTGCATCAGGAAGATAATCAGGCTCCACAACCAACACTCATATCAGAAGTTGAATTGGTTGGCCTGTTGTTGTGGGGTATTGAATGCCAAGGAGTCCCATGAGGGATAGTCGCTGAGAGGTGTTCTTTTCCATGGACGTGACTAGGTTTGAGCTTGTTCAGTGATTTCCCACAAACCAAGAGATATTGGGAGTACTTCCATACTCCTTTAAAATCATTCCCAACATGCATGTACCCTCCAGGTGTCTATCCAAAAGAATCATGGGGCCAGGTGGCACTAAAATGATGTGCGGACGAGTCATTAAGGGGGGGCTACGAAGAGGACCCACCCCTGAACTTTATTATTTCTAGGGGCCATACCAATTACCTAATTTTCAATTTTTTCAATTGCTTCATTGTTTCCATGGAGAATGTGGAAGAAATTTGCTTGTATTGGGGACATGAGCATTTGTTCCTATTAATAATTCTTTGTAGCTTGGTATTATTTGGAGTGGTTCCAATAGAAAAATGGTGAATTATATTTTTTGAATCCCCTACAATTGTGATATGATTAACTTGTAGTGTCTGGACTAATAATACCCCTTGGTAAATTGCATAAGCTTATGCCATATTGTTGGAATTTATGCCCAGATTTTAAGAAAAATTTAGCAAATGTTGTCCTCTAGGACTATACAACACCCCTCCCGCACCTACCTCCTATGTGGGAGGAATGATTGTTACCCTCCCCACCCAGGTTCAAATCCTTGGAGTGACATGTTGTGTCATTTAATGGGTCTATAAGATTATCTTGTTGTTGAGCCCCCGATACTCTGAAAAATCTTGGCCACCCCATGTTCTCTCATGGATTTAGGGGAGGTTTTTTGTGGATGTAGCGAGCATCAATATCTGGTGTTGTGAACCACATGTAAAAAAAATATATATCCTAGTTTAGTAGGAAGCGGGTAGTAGTGCCACTTAATTCAATAGAGATAGAGTGTATGGTAGCTAATTTTTATAGTTTTGAGGCCATTTGGCTTCACAAGTTGATAAAGGAGATGACCTAATAGATGTTGAAGAATATTGTGATATATTGCGACAATCAAAGTTGTATCAAATTTTGTGAGAATTTAATGTTTAATGATCACTCCAAGCACATAGATATCTGATACTATTTTCATAGGGACAAATTTCAAAACAGAGTATTGGGTCTTGAGTATATTCCTTCAAATTCAAAGGTTAAAAACATATGGTTGAAACCACTTGAAAGGGGAAAGTTTAAGATGTCAAGGGAGAGAGTGGGCTTGGTGAAGAACACTTTTCTCACAAAGAGGGAGTGTCAATGTGTTTGTAACAAACATAAAGTACACATGATAATAATAGTAATAATAATAATAATGATATCATATTATTAATATTAATATTAATATTCAAAAGGTACATGTCTTAAAGACATGTATATTCTCGTATGTGATCATTCATCGTGTATTTTTGCACAACATCGCATGCTATTTTAGTAGTCACTTGCTTATTCATTATCAATTATATATTGATTTATTTGTATGGATTCTTTTATGTCTTTCTTCTTATGTTGGATATTTTCCTGTAAATGAACTGTTGTTCATTACATTTTTATCGGAGCCTAACTTGCACTAATATTATGGGGACAGACTTGCTAACCTTTGGTCAAAAACTTTCATTTCCCTTGGCAACAAAACCGTTGGATTTTCACAATATAGTTCTCAAGAAACATTGTGGAAGAACCCAAAAATCATTCCACTACAAAATCGAAAAACATAACCATAAATCAAGAAAAAGAATTTTCAATAAAAATATAAATACTACTTGAAAAAAAATACTAGGATGCACCAACTAGAAATCAAAATTACAACCAACATAATTTCATTGCATTATTACTATAAAGAATATAAAAGAAACACCATAAGAGATGTTGTAAAAAGACATTATAGTTACACTAAATACTCATTTGATCTAAAATATGGAAAAAACTAATAAAAAACCATGTGAAGTTAATCTGAAATACAAGGGAAGACTACTGTTTGAAGTGTTTGAAGTTCTCGAGAAAAATTCAAACACTAACAACCTGTCTATTGTTTAAAAATCTTGAGACTGCGTAAAATACGTTTGAACATCAAGTTCTGGTTGTTCATCACACTTCTCCTAGAATCAGTTGGTCGAGCAGTCAACCTACATCTGAAAATAGTGTGTCAAGTGATCGACCAGATCTCTACATCAGTCGGTTGAATAATCAAAAATCATGTCGGTTGGATAGTCGACTAGTAGTCGAAGACAGTAGGTCGATGAATCGACCAGTTGAACCATCGACTACGAGTTGGATGCATGGACAGTCAATTTGAACATTCTTGTTGAGTCGACTAGACAGCACGGATTTAACAGAATCAAATTCAACCACCGATGGTTATATGTGGAAAAGATATTCATAATTCTAAGGAAGTTGGTTAGATATTGAAGCTATAAATTGTAGACTCGATAGGTCATTATCATAATGTCGATATTATTGCTTTTGTGTATAAGATGTCCAATATGCATTGTGATGTTCTAATCACAATGTGTTGTGCTTAATTGATATAATCATATCTTTAGACACCACCTCTTATCTTAGAAAAAAATTCCTCTTCGATTATCTCTATTTCTATTTATCTGTTTCATATCAGGTTACACCCAATCCGAAACATGGTATCATAGTTGATGGTTTGAAACCTCACATGTTGTCTACAAATAGTGTTGAGTTTGATATATTGTGTGATTGAATCTGGGTCTATGATTTGCAGACTGTAACTTGTGAAAATAGATCAAATTTGTCTAGATATCGAAGATGGATTCAAAGATCGATCTCGAATTTTTGAATGGATCAAATTATGTGGTATGGGATCCAAACATGGAAACCCTACTAAAGAGTAAAGGATTGTGGAAGTATATGAAGACTACAATTCCATATCTGACAAATGATAAAGCAAAGATCAGTGTTCATGGAAAGAAGGATAAAGCTATAGGGGTCATCATGGCCTATATCTCGCGGCAGATTTAGTTTCACATCAGTGGAATTGATTGCCCTCATAAAGTATGGAAGAAGTTTAAGTCTTTGTTCGATAGATTCGATGAAAACCACATCATGTAATGGGAGAAAGAGTTGATCTCTCTTGATCCTCATTCTTTTGACAAAATAGAGGGTTATTTAGCACGTGTGAAGGAATTTCAGTTGAAAATGGGCGAATGTGGAAATAATTACCAAAATAAAAACAAACAACTCATCAAGTTGGTATCGATGAATTTGAGAACACCATTCGACGTTTTTTTTTCAACTTTCTCCACCAACTGGTAGACGCAAAAGGAAGATGGTAAAGTCTACATGTTTGAAGCTTTTTGAATCATTGATCAACATAGATTGCTTGATGAAGGTAAGATTGGTGATAAACATCAAGCCCACTTGCTCAAAGGAAAGGGAAAATCAAATCACAAGGAAAGAGGACGGTTTGATACCCCTATATAGAGAACTGGATTCCTTGACCAGAAACCTAAAGGGAAAACAAATGCACCCCATCAAAGTCGAAAGAAGAAGACATGTATGTACTATGGAAATAATGGACATGTGGAGAAGGTCTACTACAATAAGAGAGATGATTTAGAGGAGAAGGTTAAATTCCTTGAAGGAGACATATCCGTTGTTCATCAACCTACTGATAATTTTACCTTCCAATTCGAAAATTCTCAAGCCTTGATGTCTCATTCTGCATAGAATGAATGGGTATTCAACTCTGGGTGCACTCATCACATGGATAAGGATGCTTCCTTGTTCACCTCCTTGAATGAAGTTGAGGATTGGAATATTTATGTTGTTGATGACTTTTCTCTCGATAGTTTTGGTCAGGGTGATGTTCCATGTCAACATGGGAGAATTCCCTAAGATTATCTTGTACCAAACCTCAGTGCCAATTTGTTATTTGTTTCTCAGTTAACACAGATGTGTAATGTTGTGGATTTTTTGCCAGATCAGTTATTTGTTCGAGATTTGAAGAAAGGTCGATCAATTGTCAACAGAGGGTTTCTCGACCCGAAGGATAGTTTGTATAAATTCTATGACATGACTTGACCCAACTCTGAACCAACTGTTATTGTTTCTCACACTGATGAGTGAATTCACACTTGGCATGAATGAGTTAGACATCTAAATTTTTGAATTCTATAATCGATGGAAACTCATAACATGGTTGATGGTTTACTTAAAGTTTTCCCCTTGACAAAGTCCTTAAACAATATGTTCTTGGCAAGCATCATCAGTGGCCTTTTGACTCTGGTAAAATGTGGTGCACAAATAACCTCATGAAGTTGGTTCACAGTGATCTATGTTGCATCAATCTACCTTCCTTAGCAAGTGCAAGGTATATCTTAACTTTCTTGACGATCTCTCTCGTTTCACATAGGTTTATTTTATGAAGAATAAGAATCTTGTCTTTGAGAAGTTCAAAGACTTTAGAGCCTTTGTTAAAAAGAAATGTGGTCGGCCCATCAAGTACCTGAGATCATACATTGGTGGTGAGTATGTTAATCGACCCTTTGAAGAATACATGGTTTGATCTAGTATTGACTAGAAGTAGTCGGTTCCTCATACACCTCAACAAAATGGCGTTGCAAAATGCAAAAATAGGACGTTAGTCAAAATGGGTAGATGTCTTTTGCAGGCCAAATATTTTCCTCCTCGCTTCTAGGATGAAGTTTTCTATTGTGAAAGCTATCTACTCAATCGCATCTCGACTTGATTTGTTCCCTTTGTGACTCCAGTCAAACGATGGTGTGGAAGGAATCCCTCAGTCAGCCACCTTCGTGTGTTTGGATGTGTTGCATGGGCTCATATTTTCAACTATTTCAGAAAGAAGTTGGATGCAAAGAGTCATGCTTGTATTATGATGGGCTAATCTGAAGAGTCTAAATCCTATCGATTGTTTGATCCTGTCAAGCAGAAAATCATTATCACATACCATGTATGGTTTGATGAGAAGTCTTCTAGCATCAAGTTGTTGAATGCCTCCTCTGTCTTGTTACAGGATGATCACTTTGATATTGTTTCTGACTTTGGTTCTACTATTCTATTTTGTACTTATTCGACTAGACATTCGAACTCTATTCGTGTTTCGACTAGACCATCGACCTCTAAGTAAATTGGTCAGTCAGTATCTATTTCGGTTGGTCCACCATATTCATCGATTAAAATTGTTCTGATCTATGATCAACCTTGTATGGTGCATATCAATTCACCCCCTTCATATCTACCCAGATGGGTTGCCAAGACCATTGAAGTTGTTGGACCTAATATCAATGACATTTCTTCAAGCCGGCAAACATGAATTCAGAAGAAACATGCCAGTGTTGCATTGATGACTCGTTGTTGACAAAAATTTGGTCACCTATATGTTCCCGCTCCTGGAATAATAATAAAAAATGATATTGGAAGATGAATATTTTTGAACTATTATATGTTCAATGCATAGCCATCAGTATCAGCTTCTCCATGCATTTCACGGATCAAAATTTGAGTCTCCATGACCAAGATACGCATACTTATGTCGAGAAGTTCAATGGAGGTATTACAAGAAGCAATAAGAAAAATGTTCTAAGTGACATGCTCTCTCATCCCCTTTCCCTTCACCTCTACTCATTCTTTCATTTTATACTTAGTCATTTTTCCCATTGTCTCATTACTTTCATATTCCCCTTACCATTTTCCACACTTAGCCATTTTTCCTCATTCCTTTCCACGTTCACATTCATTTCCCTTTTCCCTTATTTTCCCTTTTCTTTCTATTTTCCTTTCCATTTTCATTATCCCATTTTTCCATTTATTTTCTTTTCTTTTTTTCTTTCCTAAATTTCACGTAATTCCTTTATTTCCCATATATTTCTTTTAATTTTTCATATTTTCCAAATTTCTTTCCATATTTCATGTGATCCATTATATACTTTCTAGACTTAGTCTTATTTACTATGGCTTACCGCGGGTTTGTGGGTTGGTGATATTTCCTAAGAGTATGTTTTATCTCTACTACCCTCACAATGCACTTTGACTTCTGCCACCTTCATAATGCACACAACTCTTTTTACTACTCTTTACTATGTAACTTCTCCAACACTTAGCCAATTATATGAGTTACCATGGGTTCACAGTTTCACGGATTCAAGCTACCACATTCCAAAATCTGTGATATCCATTTTGCACCCAAAGATCAGCGAGCTACATTATGACCATCAGACTTATCGCGGGTACCAAGCTCTTAAGTTTTTCATTTGTCTTGTATCCAAGTTCGTCCGACCAATTCTCAAGACTTAGAATATTTTACAACTGTTTTCCCCTCCTCTCCACTTCACCTACACATAGAATTTTTCACACTCATTCCTTACTATGTATTACTGCGGGTGCACGATGATTTCCTCGCCTACATTTGCATTCACATAAACCCGTGAAACCACCATATTATTTTAATAATATTTTTCCTATCCTAAGTTCTATGAGAAACATCTCCAAGTGACACATGGAACTTTATTAACCAATGAGATACATCCACATCACAATTAAATGGATGGTGCCACATGGAAACTAATTAATGGAGACACGTGGTTGCATACAAAAAAATGACACATGGCATGATTTTATTGGATGACATATGCTAGATTATTATTGCCAGATTGTTGGCCTACTGAGTGATGACATGTGGAAACATTTGGTTGGGTGACTCATCTTGTTGACTGGGCATATTGGTGGTTGATTGGGCATGCAAAATTATTATTATATTCAATAATTTTCCAATGGTCGAATACTCCAAGCTCCATAGTCTCCTCTCTTCCTTATTTCTTGTCAAGTGTATGTTACACTTAACACTATATACCACTAAGACTCTTTTATTCTCGTACATGTGGGATAAGAATAATGAAGAAAATTCAAAATTCAACAAAGGAGGTCGAAATTAAATCAAGGGTCCACATATACCAATCAGACTTGATCGACGATGGTTGAGTCACGATCTTGTAAATGCTATATCTTGAGCTCCCAATCTCCATTTGTAGCAAACATTATACCATTGGAAAGGTATTTTGACGTAGAAGATGGTGGTATGGGTTTCAAGTGCTAAAAATTGATACATTTTTGTCAGAAATTAAAATATCAGTCAGTTTCATTTTTAATGGGCTTGCGTGACAACTTAACTTCACAAGCTCATATCTTGAGATCTGGGCGACGGATTTGGGAAAAATTTATATTGTTGGAAAGATGAGATGATGAAGAGAACATAAGAAGTGGTTTACATGGTTTAAAATTTGGTTTTCAGTTTCATAAAATTAAATTACAGTCATCCTATTTTAATAGGAAATTAATTAAATTGTGAAAATAAAAGTTTATAAATAAACTTTTATTAAAAAGGGAAAGAAATAGTTGAGATGGTTCCTGCAACTGTCGATGAAGAAAATAAAAAGAAAACAACAATAAAGTGAAGGGAAATATTATGAGATACCATCATAGTAATTTTATGTTGATCACGTCCTTCTTTATCTTTATGAAGTCCTTCATCCAGTTATTCCACCTCTTTCACTAGAAAGGTTTAACCAAAGACTGATAACTCATTTTTTCTTCTTACCAGGTCTTTTTGTTCTTCTACCGCCCCACCGTATTCCTACTAAGAGATTCTTTCTTGTATTTATTTTCTTTATGGTCCATGGGAGCCCCAATCCCACTCTTTAAGACAAATGCATTTTAAATTTCAAAGAATGTGTAACATACTATATATTTTTTAGAAATTTCAAGAGAGCTACTTTGGGAACAATCTCAATCAAAAATTTTGACCAATTGGAGCCAGTTTTTGACCAAAATTCGGTCACCTATATGTTCTCGCTCCTGGAATAATAATTAAACAATGATATTGAAATATGAATATTTTTGAACTATTATATGTTCATTGCATATCCATTAGTATCAGCTTCACCATTCATTTCACGTAATCAAAATCCAAGTCTCCATGACCAAGATACACATACTTCTGTCCAGAATTCCAATGGAGGTATTACAAGAAGAAATATGAAAAATGTTCTAAGTGACATGTTCTCTCATCCCCTTTCCCTTCACCTCTACTCATTCTTTCATTTTATACTTAGTCATTTTTCCCATTGTCTCATTACATTCATTTTCCCCTTAACATTTTCCACACTTAGCCATTTTTCTTCATTCCTTTCCATCTTCACATTCATTTCCCTTTTCCTTTATTTTCCCTTTTCTTTTCATTTTCCTTTCCATTTTCATTATCCCATTTTTCCATTTATTTCCTTTTCTTTTTTTCCTTTCCCAAATTTCACGTAATTCCTTTATTTCCCATATATTTCATTTAATTTTTCATATTTTCCATATTTCACATGATCCATTATATACTTTCCGGACATAGTCTTATTTACTATGGCTTACCGCGGATTCGTGGGTTGGTGATATTTTCTAAGAGTATGTTTTATCTCTGTTACCCTCACAATGCACTTTGACTTATGTCACCTTCATAATGCACACAAATCTTTTTACTATTCTTTACTATGTAACTTCTCCAACACTTAGCCAAATATATGAGTTACCGTGGGTTCACGGGTTCAAGCTTCCACATTCTAAGTTCTACGATATCCATTTTGCACCCAATTATCTGCAATCTACATTATGACCATGAGACTTATCGTGGGTACCAAGCTCCTAAGTTTTTCATTTCTCTTGTATCCAAGTTCATCCGACCGATTCTCAAGACTTAGAATATTTTACAACTATTTACCTCTCCTCTCCACTTCACCTACACTTAGAATTTTTCACACTCATTCCTTACTATGTATTACTATGGGTCCACGATGATTTCATCACCTACCTCTGCATTCACGTAAACCGGTGAAACCGCCATATGAGTTACCGCGGGTTCACAGGTTCGCGGGTTCAAGCTACCACATTCCAAGTTCCCCGATATCCATTTTGCACCCAATTATCCGCAATCTACATTATGACCATGAGACTTATCGTGGGTACCAAGCTCCTAAGTTTTTCATTTCTCTTGTATCCAAGTTCGTTCGACCGATTCTCAAGACTTAGAATATTTTACAACTATTTACCTCTCCTCTCCACTTCACCTACACTTAGAATTTTTCACACTCATTCCTTACTATGTATTACCGCAGGTCCACGATGATTTCATCACCTACCTCTGCATTCACGTAAACCGACAAAACCGCCATATGAGTTACCACGGGTTCACGGGTTTGCGGGTTCAAGCTACCACATTCCAAGTTCCGTGATATCCATTTTGCACCCAATTATCTGTAATCTACATTATGGCCATGAGACTTATCGTGGGTACCAAGCTCCTAAGTTTTTCATTTCTCTTGTATCCAAGTTCATCCGACCGATTCTCAAGACTTAGAATATTTTACAACTATTTACCTCTCCTCTCCACTTCACCTACACTTAGAATTTTTCACACTCATTCCTTACTATGTATTACCACGGGTCCGTGATGATTTCAACACCTACCTCTGCATGCACGTAAACTGGCAAAACCGCCATATTATTTTAATAATAATTTTCCTATCCTAAGTTATATGAGCAACATCTCCAAGTGACACATGGAACTTTATTAACCAATGAGATACATCCACTTGGAAGTTAAATGGATGGTGCCACATGGCAACTAAATAACGGAGACATGTGGTTGCATACAAAAAAAATGACACATGGCATGATTTTATTGGATGACATATGGAAGATTCTTATTGGCATATTGTTGGCCTATCGAGTGATGACATGTGGAAAAATTTGGTTGGGTGACTCATCATTGTGGACTGGGCATATTGGTGGTTGACTGGGCATGCAAAATTATTATTATATTCAACATTTTTCCAAGAGTCGATCCTCCAAGCTCCATAGTCTCCTCTCTTCTTTATTTCTTGTCAAGTGTATGTTACACTTAACACTATATACCACAAGAATCTTTTATTCTCGTACATGTGGGATAAGAATAATGAAGAAAAGTCGAAATCAACAAAGGAGGTCGAAATTAAATCAAGGGTCCACATTTACCAATCAAAGTTGATCGACAGTGGTTGAGTCACGATCTTCCAAAGGCTATATCTTGAGCTCCCGACCTCCATTTGCAGCAAACATTATATCATTGGAAAGATATTTCGACGTAGAAGATGGTGGTATAGGTGTCAAGTGCGGAAAGTTGATACATTTTTCTCACAAATTAAAATAGCAGTCATCTTCATTTTTAATGGGCATGCGTGACAACTTAACTTCACAAGCTCATATCTTGAGATCCAGGCGACGGATTTGGGAAAACTTTATATCATTGGAAATATGAGACGATGAAGAGCACATCAAAATTGGTTTACATGGTTTTAAATTTTTTTTTCAATTTCAGAAAATTAAATTACAGTCGTCCTATTTTAATGGGAAATTAATTAAATTGTGAAAATAAAAGTTTAATTAAAAACTTTTATTAAAAAGGGAAAGAAACGATTGAGACAATTCTTGTAACCGTCGATGAAGACAATAAAAGGACATCAACAAGAAAGTGAAGGGGAATATTATGAGAGACCATCATAGTAAGTTTATACTAATCACATCCTTGTTTTTCTTTATGAAGTCCTTCATCGATTTATTCCACCTATTTCACTTGAAAGGTTTAACCGAAGACTGATAACTCCTCTTTTCTTCTTACCAGGTCTTGTTGTTCTTCTATCGCCCCACCGTCTTCCTTCTAAGAGATTATTTCTTGTATTTATTTTCTTTATGGTCCGTGGGAGCGCCAATCTTATTCTTTAAGACAAACGCATTTTAAATTTCAAAGAATGTGTAACAAACTATGTATTTTTTAGAAATTTCAAGAGAGCTACTTTGGGAACAATCTCGATTGTGCTTTGTAACCCTGTTTTTAGAATATAAATTATTTGAGGTTGATCTATAATTATGTTTATTTGAGCTTCTCATGTGTCCACTCTGTTAAAGTTCTCTTGTGCATGCATACCATCTTATTTTTATTTTTATGTGATCAGAAATATTTAGTTAAACTATGATGGATGTGAGGAAATTTTATCTTTGTTTGTTAAACGTATAAAATGTGTGATTCCTGGTCCTTTCTCAGGAACCTTCTTTAAAAAAAAAACATTTTCTTTCTTGTTGTTTTATATTTTTTTGATTACCACGACAAACTTCTACAAATTCTCATATTTCGAAGACTCAAAGTTCTAAGAAAATCTGAAGTAAAAGAGGAGTACAATCTCTATGAAAACACAGGGGGATTTAGATCCTCGTGAGGTTTTCATTTCAATCCTAATGGATTCAAGCATCAACACTCGTGTACATGAAATTTTTTATCTTGTTACCTACTCAGATGCCCTAGTTCAACCTAAATGGGAGCAAGCTTTGTAGACATAATTCGATTCTTTGTCAAAGAATCACTCTTGGGACTTAGTTCCCCGAACACAAGGAAAGAATGTTGTGAAGTGTCGATGGGTCTAAAGGACCAAATTTACCTTTGAATGTGTTGTTGAGCATCACAAAGCTCACTTGGTTGCGAAGTGATTTTCTCAACAAGAAGGCATCAACTACATTGGGACCTTTGCCCCTATTGTGAAATACTTCCAGCTCATTCTTTCTCTTGTTTCTCAAATTGGATGGCAGATCCATCATATGGATGTGAAGAGTTTCTTTCTTCATGGTGAACTATCTAAATAAATTTTCATGCAGCATCCTCCTAGTTTTGTGATACTTTCTATCCTAGTTTGTCAACTTAGGAATTTTCTCTATGGTTTCAAGCAAGTTCCCAAAGGTTGGTATGTTAAGATAGATAATTTATTTCTTCAACTTGGTTTCAAACATCATGAATCTGATCACATCTTATATGTACTCCATACTCATGGAAACACCTTGATTTTTGTTGTATATATTTATTACCTTGTCATCACTAGAAATAACATTGATCTCATTCTCAGATTGAAGAAGAAACTTGTTGACTCCTTTGACATGACAGATCCTAGTACTCTGCATTATTTTTTGAGTCTTCAAATATTACCACTATGTGATGGTTTTTTTATTTCTCAATCTAAATATGTAATGGATATTTTGACACGTTTCAAGATGGTAGATTGTAATCCATGTGCTAATCCTTTTAAATTTGGAGTAAAGCTGAACAAAACTCGTCAAACTCCCAAAGTTGATGCTACACTCTATCGACAACTGGTCGACGGTCTTATTTATATTACTCACAGTCAACCTGACATCTCCTTTGTTGTTAGTGTGGTTTTTCGGTTTATGGAAGATCCTAGAGAAATCCATTGGAAAGCAGTCAAACGACTTGTTTGTTATATCAAAATCATTTTGGTATCAAGTATTGTCAAATTTCGGTGTCATTGGTCAGCTTCACCGACTCCGACTGGGTAGGAAAAAGTGATGATCGGAAGTCCACTTATGGCTATGTGTTTCAATTAATCACTGGCCCATTGGTTTGGTCATGCGAGAAACAAGTGGTAGTCTCCTTGTCGACTACAGAAGCATAATATCGTAGCGTCGTCCATGTAGGTACAGAGGCAATCTAGATTCCCCAACTTCTAGGTGAACTTGGCTTTCCTGTTCATACCTCGACCACTATCTACTATGATAATCAGAATGCAATTCAAGTTGTTGACAACTCTATGGCCCACAGTAAGATGAATCATGTTGAGCTCCATGCTCACTATTTGAGACAGTTGGTTCATGAGAACTTTGTCTCTCTTGTTTATTGTGGAACACATGATTAGGCAGTTGATATATTCACTAAACCATTATCTGAAGATAATATTATCAACCTCCATACAAAGCTTGGGCTTCATGAAGCTACAATTATGGGGGAGTGTCCTACTGATGTAATTTCACCTCCTGAATCTCTAGACCCATGTGTTGATGGGGGGTTGTTGGACCATCAATTTCTAATGGTTCATCACACTTCTGTTGGAATCAGTCGATCCAACATTTGACCTACATCTGGAAACATTCGTTCGGGCAATCGAACAAATATTTACATCAATCAATTGAGTAGTCAACAAGCCTGTCGATCGGATATTCGACCAACAGTTGAAGACAATCAGTTGGTGGATTGACCAGTCAAGCAATCGACTACGAGTTGGATGCATGGATAGTCGGGTTGATCGACTATGAGTTGGATGCATGGACATTCGGGTTGATCATTCTTGTCAAGTCGACTAGATAGCGTAGATTTGACAGAGTCAACTCCAACCACCAATGGTTATATGTGGACAAGATCTTCCTGATTCCAAGGAAGTTGGTTAGATCTTGAAGCTATAAATAGAAAACCCAATGAGTCATTATCATCATGTCAATATTCTTGTTGTTGTGTACAAGATGTCCAACATGCATTGTGATGTTTAGATCACAATGTATTGTGCTTAAGTATTGTAATGGTGTCTTTAGACACCATCTCTTATCTTTGAAAATTCTTCCTCTTCAATTATATGCAGTTCTATTTATATATTTCGTATTAAGTTATACCCAATCCCCGAAACCTATTCATTATTTAACTCTTGTGATTGATCGATTTATTAAAGGTGTAAACATGATATTAATATTTGGATAAGGAAATCTTATAAGTGGAGGAAGGCCACTTAAATTCTTTGGAAGAGGTCACTTTGACTAAGAAAAAATGACTAAGCAAAATGAAATCATATATTTATAAAGAAAAAACTAAAGATAAAAACGATATATTTCACCATATAGTTATAAAAGAAAAAGTATTAAAATAAAATAAAAAATAGATATATTTGGACATAAAGTTATCAAAAGTAATAGTGTAATATTATGTTGGAAATAAAAGGTTTACCAAAAAGTTATGTAAAGGAACCTTAAAATAGTAAATTATGGTACAAGATCGTGTGTGAGAGACAATGCATAAAATAAGTTATTTTATTTTCTATGGAATCTTTGTACTTCATGGGTGTATTTATTATTGAAGAAGATATAATTTTTTTATAATGATGATATTTTTTTATAAAATTTTTAATAAAAAAAATGAAGCTCTATAGTGAAAACATAAGATTATTAGTTCCTACCGTAGGTATAGAGGGACTATAGCGATCGATAAAGAGTTGACTACATATTAGTTTGTCCTTTGACCAGAAATATTTGCACAATACCTATTGTTGGAGCTATGGAATTAAAAGCATATATTTTTATATATTAAAAAGTAACATATATGCACTGATCTGATTGGCTAAGAGATTGGAGGTCTTATTGCCGGCTTCGCTATTCCCAATGTGGTATATGGCAACATATCCAAACTTTTTCTCGTAGACAGTATGTTTTAATCATATATTTTTCCTGTATATTGCTTGAAGGTCAATTAATGCTACCATTAGTTCGAATGTTTGTATTAGCATTTTCTGCTACTCGAATATATCTGTTTGTTTTGATATGTACTAAGCATATTGAAATGTTTTCATATCCAAGCTTTGTATATTTCTTGAAATTTATTGACACTTATTCTGATATGCCTCAATAGGCCTGACAGCGTAAATGTTTACATAACGCGACGTCCTGCAACACCCCTGACAGCTTAAATGTTTGCATACCACGAGGTCCTTCGACAGCCTGAAAGTCTTAAATGTTTATGTAAATACGGTTCTCGGAGTACATGGCAGTTCAATATCCATTGTATGATTCATCCTTGTTCTGCCATTGAAGCTACATACATTGTTTACTGGATCTGCGACTACTTCTTCTTTGCTAGTTTGTCGGGTGTTTCCGTTGTATGTTTCATCCTCATAATCATTGAAGCTAGATACATTGTTTACTGGTTCGGTGAGTGGTTCTTCTTCGTTGGTTTCTTGGTTGTTTTTTTTTGTTGTTTCGCTTGCGATTCGACCTACGCTTCTACATTTCATCGTTTTGGAGTAAGTTTCGATGCCACAGTTTCATTTTGTATTCCTTGTTTGTTTTTCAGTGTTTGTAGTTTGCAAGTAAGAATGTTTGCTTATTTGTAGTCGCATGTTCCTTGTAAGTTTCTGGTTCCTTTTCTGCTTCGACTATAGTTTCGTAATCGTTGGAGATACATATGTTGTTCACTGGGTCAGTGGATTTTGTTGGTTCGTTGGTTCCTGGGTTGTTGGTTCTGTTTGTTTGCTTGGGGTTTGTGCTTTGGGGCCCTGGGGGTGTATTTCGGCCTCTTCGTGCTTTCTTGCTAGTTTGTTCCTTGATGGTTTATTTTCTTTGATTCGGCCTTGCAGGGTTGGGGTGCAGCGGCGGTGGTTGGAGCTTTTATTTTTTCTTTTTTTTTGGATTGTTATTGTTTTTTGGGGGCTCTTTACGGTGTTCATCCCCTGCACCCACCAGTCAATCTGCAGTTGTATTATTTCCCATTTTTGCAGAGGCCGTTATCTATAATTCTGTGAGATTTTCCTTGTGCTCAAATCCTGCCATGGAATAAAATAGTTGCATACAAAATTGTTGGAGAATTACATGTGAAATTACAATATTCGTTGTTTTTTTGTTGGAATAAATCATATGTATGCAGCCTACATTTATAGACCATGTATGGTCAGATGTGCAGATATGACATGACATGTTCTTTCTCCTCTACATAGACTGGTGTGTGCACAATACAATTTGTGTTGTGCTTGAGATATGATATGTGCAACAAAGATTCTTCAAGATTATATTTTCATGTCTAGAAGCATGCCTGGGTAGTTTTCCATGGAAAAATGAGAACTTGTATCATGCGCACAACAGTCTATGTAGATGATAAAGAACATGGTTAAAGGGCATATCTAGATGAATTTCCAGGGAAAACCAGAAATCGTTTAGCTGGGGCCATGCAATTGCATGATATTTTCTGCCTTGTAATATATTTTGGTCGGGGAAAAAAAAGGTAGAGATTTACAGCCATGGATAGAGAAGCGCAAAGGTTCATGTTTCTTCCTTTGTAAATTGTTCGTTGAGTCAGTTTTGTTGTATATACATATTGCTTGTTCTCTAGTGAATACCAACTTCCATTGATGTTCATTGAATTTTGTGGGTTCCCACATTGAAACAAACAGAGTAGTTGGAGAAAATGAGGGAGTCTTGACTGCATCGACTGAAGAGGATATAGAAAGGTGCATGCTTGTACTGTTGTTTCATATTGCACTGTTTTTTATTTCATTTATGTTATGTATATGTGTTAAACTAGTTGTGTGCCTTTCCGCATGGTAAGTTATCTTGGTTACATATGTTCCTTCCTGCATACTAAGCTAGTTTATGTCTATTGTGTTTGTGTTGCATTGCTGCATTTAAAGAAACATAATTGTTGCACAGGATGAAGGACTCTTTGGCGGGTAAATAAACCTTTTTATTTTTCTTTTAGATGTATGTTTTCATACTAACTTGCCTTCATCTCGATTGCATCTTCAGCATTGCTGCCTTGGAAAAAACAGGTTGCTTGGACAGGGAGATGAATTCTTTTGTGCAATAGCAGAGGGTTTTGTGGTACAATCTTCTAAAAGGTATACCAAATGTGTCGGTAAATTAAATATACAAACCGGGTGGGAGAATATAATATTAGACTTGAAAACGATGAATTCACAGTAATGGGCCTTTCTGCACTCCATGTTTCTACTTTTTCCATTTTCTATTATCCCTTTTGTTTTCTAACTCATCTTCTTAGTGTGGTTTCCGAAAATTCCCTCGTGCGTCAGTTGGTGGACTAACGGACTGACATATGTGTTCCTGCTTCTACCTTATTCCATAGTTACCCACTTTGTCGATTGTGACTGCCAGGTTGGCAGGTTGAATATTTCTCCCGTGGCTTCTGGGGGTCCACGATATATAGATTGGCCATGGTGACCCGCGGTCACACCCTGTTTACTGTTAAACATTTCTCCAGTTAAAAAATTAATATGCATACAGTTTTACGGTTATTTGGTCCTTCCAATGGACAATATACAATGCATATATTTGTTTAGTCCTGATGTTCATCTGCACATGCTTGCATCAGAAAAAGTTGGACTAGTGAGACAGCCATGAGCAGTTAGTCATCCCAAACATCAGCAGACCGACAAGGCCAAAGGTAAAGATGCATACGTTGTGTTCTTACTATGTTTACTAAAGAAATATCCCGGGCTATATATTCATCTATGGCATGGAGGATATGTTGATGCAATTTGCAATACATGGTTTCCAGCTCGCAAGAAGTATCAACAAGTACAATAGAAACATCGAACGTGTTGCATGTTCCGAAATTGTGGCTCCATAGTTCATCAATAATATTCGTGTACTTGTAGCACACTACCATTCACTTTCGTTTTCCTGTTCAAAAAATGTCATCAAGGCTAGAGTTGTGACATCCAAAGTATTGTCAATAGAGGGCTTGAAAAACTGCCAAACTGGACAACTGTTCATCCGGGACATAATGGTTGTCTATACCACCTACTTGGACAAGGAAAACAAAATTAGATCCATTATGTGTGCTGATATGACAGACAAAGATGCCATGATGACAGTCACACTGACTGTTCCTCCACAATTTGTCGAGAAACATTCAAGAAAGATATTGCCACGTAATGGGATATCCATTACAATTTTTAATGTATTGCCCAAAACAATATATGACTGTGGTGATTGCGATCGAATTATTTTTCTCGACGAAACAAGCATTGTGGAAAAAATTCATGCTATTTGTTCAAAATATCGCTTCCTCCCGGACTTGACTATCAAGCAACTTACACAGAGCACTGATATTTACCCAATCGGAACGATTGGGGCTGTTGTGACACTGGAAAGAAAATTTGGGTCACAACACATTCTCCATATAAAGGATGGAGAGTCGGACAACAACAAGGCAATGGTACCGCTTTTCATATTCAGTTTTGTTCTTAAATTTCGCATATGCATATATGTTGGATAAGTTACACAAATATTGCATTGTTCCATGTTGTAGCTACAATTGTTCGATACATATTTAGATTTGTTTTCGTCAATGGAACAACAATTGCATAGAGGGAAGATTCCACTTATGTTGTTCAAAAATATAACAAAGAATAAGGATGCTAGAGAAAGGATCTTTCAGACAACCCAGGCAACGTTTGTAATAGAGTTGCGAGTAGATATAGTAGAGGATATGGAGAAACTAGCTAGCTCTACAATTGTTGTGCGTATACATCCACAAAATCATCCTTACTTTGCTTATAGAAATAGCCTTCAACAAATTTCTGCACCTGTTTACTTTTTCTTTTTTGTTTTAAAGGGGAGGGGGGGATGCAGTTGTGTATTATATTGTTCAATGTATTAATCCCTTTGCTCGCATTTCCAGGTTGAAGGTCTTTTAGTTGCATCCAATGTGTACTCGACCCCCTTTGAGCCTGTATGTGCAAAATGTCATTCTGTTGCTTCTGCCTCCACTTTGATAAGTGATGATATGATTGATTGTCTGTGATGCGATGAAAAATTTCCATATATTTATGGACATTACGTCAATGGTGTTATCTGAACCGTGGGAAACACAAATGTGCAGTGCTCGGTTAGGTAGCCTCTGTTACAAAATGTGCTTCTTGAATTGGCAGAATTGTCGTATGAAACATATCTATAGAAAAAGGCAAGCAGTGTCTATATGTTGCGGCAGCTTCGGATACAGATCAAATTCACCTTAAATGAGGACAATGCAATTTTGCATATCGACTAAAGAAGGGAAAAAAAATAATTAAATCAAACTTTGGGAGGAAACGAAAATACCTCATGTCTCTCTGTAATATTTTTTCAACATCCAGATGAATGTTCGTTTCAAGAGAAAAGGAATGTGCCGACGTCTTTTCTTTGTATATC